>VDFB02196836.1:100124-147124 GCA_007258455.2 Sequoia sempervirens
CCAACGATCCCAAAAGTTATCTACAATGTCCCTATGTGTGCACCATTTTATAGAAAGTTTTGGGTTTATTAACATTAATTGGCAAACCAGTGTGGGGGTTAACAAATAAAGATGCTATTTGGGCTTTGGTTATTCTGAGATCTTTCACATCATCATAAGACAATTCACATGCATAATATTCCCTCATGTCTTCTCGCCACGAATGAAAGGAATTATGTTGGCTGGAGAGGGTTTCTATATTTTTAATTATATTCTTCAATGTGTTTGACATATCGAATAATCGAGGGATTCTCCTATAAACTTTAGAAATGCCCTTTAATTGCTGCAATTTTTCACCAATTAATTCTTCAATTGATGGCTACAGAGGTGGTGGAGCATTTGGCATTTATGCATTTTCATTCTCAACTGGTGGATCATTTGGAATTTGTGCATTTTCATTCTCAGTAGCCATAATGCCTGATTAAGTTAAAAACTAATTAATCTAATTGAAATTAGGCAGTATAAATGAAAATATTGTAAAAATACCCTTGTTTTAAAAAAAAACAAAAAAAACCCTACTTTTTAACAAAAATCTGTAAAATTCTCTAATTTTTAATACAAATACATAAACAACACTATTTTTAAATCAAAATCCATAAAAAAATATTCATTTTTAATCAAAATCCATAAAAAACATTCTTTTCTAATCAAAATCCATTCTAAACTCAAATTTTTCATAACTAGCACTTGCACCCCAACGAGGTGCAATGGTTACGCCAATAGCACAATATACTCTGGCAATATATTGAAGGGTATGGGGGGAAATTGCAAGAAAGTGTAAATAGCTTTTCGTAAGACTTACAATTTGTAGAAAAAGTCAATTGGTGATGAGATGCGAGAAGATTTGAATATGAACAAACGAAAGTTAATTTTACTCGGTATGTAATGCAAAGATGGTTTTACAACATAATATATATTTTGTACAATGAAAGAAGGTTTGTAACTTAGAAGGTCGATTGGACCAAGTTTAGATGTTGTTGGTTAATGATATACCTTGTGACCGAATGTAACATAAACAAAAAGTGTATGTTGCAGGGAAATATTTATATAATACAAAAACTATCTTACGACACATCAAAATCGCAAACTCAAGAGATTGGTTATGTATAATACAATTGTTGGTGGTTGACGATGAGGTTATATGGTATATGCCATTTGTCTTCAAGCCCTATAAAACAAAAGCAATGGAATGGTTAGATGTGATTTTTTTTTACTTGTATAATCGTTTCTACGTATTCAATTTATAGAACTACTATTATTAGAAAATATTTTTGCCAATGTACGAACAAAATTACCATAAGAAGTTGAATATGTTGAAGTCATTGATGACGTCAATGCCTTTGATTGATATGTATGCTTTATGCTTGATTTTGCCATGGGTTGCAGCAGATATCTGCAAAAGAGAAATTTGTAAAAGTGGAATTGATGATTTGACAATAACTGGGAGAGATGTGAGGGAGAAAGGGATAAGAGTTGTGGACCTTCACTTCTTAGAGATAGTTGTTGTAAACGGACTTCCTCTTCTTTCCTCATAATCATGGATGGATTGTTCTGCATTTTGGAGTATCTCTAAAAGGAGAACATTGGTTGAATGTGAAGGTCCATTGATACATTTTGACATTTTTTTCGACGGCAGGTCGTCGGAATTCCGACAGCTCTTCGTCGCTGTTATTGCGTCGAAATTCCGACGGCTTTTGAAACGTCGATATTCTGACCCGGCATCCAATTCCGACGACCTGCCGTCGAAAAAAATGTCAAAATGTATCAGTGGTCGCTCAACGATTTCACTCTGGATATAGCTGTAAATGTTAGTCCTTGCCTTTTTGTTTTCCCAATGTCGATCGTTGCTTTTTGTAGTGTCAGGCCTTGGGATTTGTGTATGGTTATAGCCCATGCCATTGTGAGTGGAATTTGCCTTCGGCTACCCATCGATACAGGGATTATTGGTACACTTTTGGGGTCATCTTCATTCCATGGTGGCCCGCTATAATTATCGATCCTTGCAACAACATACATTGGAACATCTGGTGGTTTGGAACCAGGGCTATAAACAATCTCAACAACTTCACCTAGAGCTCCATTCACAGGTCCTTCTTGTGTCCATATGTTGGTTGTGAGCATGATGCGTTGCCCTCTACAAAGCAATACTTGTTTTTCAAGTTGTTCATCAGTAGTTGCATTGTCTGCTCCAGTCCTAGTGCTTGTTGCGTTACTTATTGCAATTGGACGGTTCAACAATTTTAGCATTCTTCTATTGTGTATTCTAACTAAATCATTGGTAGCAAACAAGTGCATTGAATTTTCGAATTATTCTTTTTCACTTGAGGTGAGCTGCTTGTCTGTGCGTGTCATTAGAAGCTGCCAATCCTCTTCTATTGCTGATGCATTTCATATGTTTTGCAACATTTGACGAAATTGTCTTTGTGATGGAGTCTCGCCTTGTTGACAAAATACTATTTCTAAGGTGACAACAGTCGTAAACTTGTCCCACAGTGTTTTTGCATTTGAGTGTGATGTGTAAATAGGTTTGTCCATCACAGGTGGTAGCTGCGCAAGGTCATCGATTAGTATTATTGACACCCCACCGAAGTATAAATATTGTTGGTGCGGGAAGGCCTCACGTAGCCTTGCATCTATTTTCAATAGTAATTTTGGCCCTATGAAGCTCATCCCGTCAATCAACAAATATCTTATGTGTTTCATCTCTTCTTGAAATGTTGTTAATGCTTGGCCCTGCAATGGGTGCATTTCTTTGATAGGAATACGAAGCGTTGAATGTATAGTTGATGCATGTATATTAAATGCAGCAACCCCTGTAGGCACTAATGTGAGCAGCTAGCTTCTTTGTTGCAGAGTATTACTCTCGAGTGCTTTTCTTATGCGAGCAATCAAGTAGGATTTCCATGTACCTGATATTCCTTGAACGATCATGTGCAATGGTTTCTCTGAGCGATGTTTGTTGTGGTCGATAATATGGTTGAGTGCTAGTTCTTGTTTCGATGATAATGTATAGTTTGGGACATCACACTTGCTTGGAACATGCTCTCCCTAGCTGCATGTTTTTTTCATGTTTATGAACTGTGCGGCAGTTTCGTGAAGATCTCGGGGCACTACAAGCTGATCCCATATGTTGTTGCTATCAAACTCATGCCTACCAAGCATCTCAAGTTCATTTAGGATGATGTGTTTTGAGGGCCCCATTTGTGAAAATAATTCCCATTCATTCATTTCTATTGTGTCCCTTGTGTCCATCTCAATTTCATTATCTGCTTCTTCATCTTCGGTGCCTCCTTCCAATTGGGAGGTGCGAGTGACATGCCATACATCATATTTGGATGCACTCATTTGCTTCCATTTTGCAATTATTGTATCCTTAGTAATTCTTATGTCGATTTCTAAGCTACAAAAATGTTTGTACAATAGTAACTCGCTCTAGCAGAATGTTTCAAATTGGTTTGAGTCTTCCTCTGGGATGTTGTAGAACTTTGGGAAAACATTGACAATTGCTTTTACCTTTCTTTCTTTCCACTTGCATCCCTTGTGACTTACAGAGTAGGAGAAAGATCGTGCAGATTCGAGTAGGGTTATTGTTTCCAATTCTGGCTGCCGATTAATGTAGGAATGAAGGTAGGTAGGTTGCAAGTGTAGTTCATCTATTCCTCTTGTTATTCACTGGAACATTTTTCGTCCAACATTCAAAGATGTAAAAGGTCGATTACAAACAAAAAGTGGAAATTTTTGAAGCATATGGCATGTTTCTTGTGCTCCTATATCACGCTCTGCCATAATCTCTTACATGAATTTTTGATATGCTGTGAGGGCCGGGTCATCTATTTTTTGTGCTGCAGATATTCTTGTTAACATATTAGTATAAGTCTCAGATGCTCTCTCTACTTTTGATGCATATTTGGCAATGTATTTAAGTACAAGTGCTCGTGAGATCACTGGTTGGCAATCTATGTTGGCTCTCCATATTGAGATAATTTCTAGATTGTGTATGTTTAGCCTATCATCATTCCTTGCAGGTTCATATTGTTTTTTCCCATTGTTGTCACATGATAAGGTAGATATAATCTGTTCTTTCCATGGAGCTTTGTATCAACACTCTAGTTTTTTCCCCTTCTTGCATAAGCATGTTCCCTCTCTACATTTTGTGTGTCTTTGGACATGGTTGATTATCTCTTCATAATCATGAGAGGGGTTTGTAGCAAATATCCTAGCTGTGTCTAGCAAGCATGGATCGTCTAGCGGAGATCGATAAAATGTATTGTTTCTGGATGTTGCATCATGAGGATTCCAAGCATTGGCATACTTATCAAAGAATGTTCTTTCCTGTTCAACTTCTGCACTATTCTCCCAATCAATTTTATCCATGTCTGGTGCATTTTTGAGCCAAAGGAATCCATGTACGTGTGCAGTGCCCCGATGTTGCCATTCATATCTATACTAGTAGTCTTTTGCACCGAGGAGTTTCTCAATGACTTCCTCATGAAACACTGTGAATCGTTGATGCAAGTACAATGATGTGGTGTGGGGGTCATTTATTACATTATCTAAACATTGTTTATTTGTTTGCATTTCCACTAATATGTCATTTGAGAGCAAACGTTGTAGATTTGGCCACTTTGTGTCTGCTGCACTTAATGTGAAGAATAGAGTGGGAAACCCTATTTGGTTGATCATATTCGTTAGTTCAGCATGACACTTGTTCCAATATGGTCTTGTGCCCCGCATCAAAGATCCAAAGTGCATGAGCTCTGCAGCTAACTGTGTGTCGGGGAGATTTTTCAAGTGTGCACGGAGGTTTTCAATAGTGGTTGGTATGTTTTATTTTCCATTTTTTTTAATGAAAACTACTACAAGGCCTTGGCTATGATTTCGTATCATAAGATTAAACATGAAATATCGAAACCTTGGATGCCTTCCAAACCTTTGGTCATGAAACCTCATCAAGTGGAGCGCATACTCATGCATGTGCACTTCCCTAATTCGTGGTTGCATTTGTAGTGCAACTCCATTTGGAAAGAGTGTAGGAAATGCCATATCGAGCAACCCCTTAGTATTGTATTCATTTATTGGGGATGAATTTATTTCAGGCCAACTGATAATATTGTTTGTGGTGTCCTCAAGGTCCAGTGTTTTCTTAATAATTTCTAATTCACGACATTTGTTTGGCAATCTAGCCATAAATGATGATGTGTTTATTGTGCTATTTTCAATATCATCTCCATCATAGTCGATTTCATTATTTGGAACCACTATGTCTTTGCTAGTTTCAATGGTGTGGAGCATTTTTGATATATCTGTTCTTGCTTCAGGAATTTGTGCTAACTGTTCAAAACTTATTGCAACATCATTATAGTATGGGTCATATTTGACTTTGTATTGCAATGCATCTCTGATATGACTTTGACTTACATAGCAATCGTAATAATTCCCTTTTGTATGCAGCCTCCGAACTATGAGTACATCCAAGTCTTGTATTCTTCGTGGGAGAACTTTTGCAATGTTCTTTATATCATGTGGGAAGCAAATCGTGTGGCCACTATATTTATACTGGCCTCCAAGAGTGTTTGTTACTTGTAGTACTGGGATAACTCTGGCAATGAGCATTTCCTCCACTTAGGTTAGTCTTTTCAACACAATAGGTTGTTCTCCTGGGTCCATGTTGTTGAGTTTAGAGAACTGAGGTATGCCTCTCTCGATGAAACATCTTTTACAAGTAGCATTTGTATCTGATGAATGGAGAAGCATGCTTGGATAACATTCCTTGCATACAGTGCATGTTTTCTAGGTGGAAAGTGCATCTATTCTTTGTCGAAATATTTTCATTACTGTCATGATGTTAGCATTGTTGTTGAATGATGTTCCATGCTCTGTGTATTGTTGTGTTTGCATATGTTGATATTTCCATGTTTGTTTTTGTAAATATCTAATGTGCTTTTCTGCATTTATCTCCTCTTTATGATGAACATAATAATCTTGATTTCTCTTACAATGTTGTATCCTTTGGGCTTCTGTATGCTGAGGGATAGTTTGACTTTGTTGCAATCTATTTTGTCGCCTTCGAGTAGCTATCTCTTCTCTATGCGAGCATAGTAAGCCCGATTTCTTTCTCGGGTTTGTTGTTTTCTGATCTCTAATACATGCGAGTCAACTTTGTTGTTTCCTATGGAAGAATCTACCATCTGTGGGTTTGGAAATGTTAAGGTAAATTAATAATAAATGCATAGTAAAGGTACTAAAACAAGTGGACAAAACATCAATGTGACACCAATGAAGCTAGCAATGTTTGAAGAAGTGCATTCTACATATCTATCACACAAAGAGACATATACATACTATTACAAATGTACTTGTCACAAATGTAGTATAAGCGAAGGATGGCACAATTAATATAAAACAACAACTGTGTATCTTTTCATAAGCCCCCAAAGAGCCTCCACCATACATTGAAGCTAAAGCGGATGCTGGTGTGGTCACTACATAGGCGATAAATGAACACCAATGAAACCAAAAAATAAACATAAAGAAGGTATATGGAAAATAAACACTAACATGAACTACTTGCTTTGTGTGCTTTAAAAAAACCCAAGTTCATGCATGTATTCATATTTGACTATGATATAAAAAATTGTCTTCTACTTATATGACAATTTCAATGATAATCAAATTTAGTTTAAAAACTTAAATACAAAGCTATTTTAATTATAGGTATATATGTATTTCACTCTAATTTAATTTGTTTTGTTCTACTTTAAAACTTTCTAAGAATAATTCTGATTTATTTAATTATTTACTCAAACATTATTTTCATGATAACAATTAAATTATATCTAATACAGCTTATTTTGTTTTCAAATATTATGACAACCATTTGTAAAATCAAAATTAATAGAAAAGCTTAAATACAACAATATTAAAAATGTTTATAAACAATTATCATCACAATTAAAATAAATCCATTAAGTCAAATTTTCTTCTTCTTTTTTCCTAAAAAGAGATGGGAGGTGTGTCAAGTAGGTTATACTTTTTACCTTGTTTTAATTACTCTTTTCTTTTAATAATGAAACTCAACTCCATTCCCTCCAAACAAATTTTCTTTTACACGATAGTGTTAAAGCTATTATTAATTTAGATTATGCTACCGTTTATTTTTTATGAACAGGTTATTAATTAAATTTTATTTTAATGATATAAAGATATTGTTTTAACTGTTATAGTTATGAATTCTTGCTAATAACACTGATTTTATTTATGTGAATATTATTTACCTACTAATATTTGTCCTTATCATGGTAATACTATTCCAGTAGCAATCATTAAATTGGTTGATAAAGTTCTTCCTGAGAGTTAATCTCCTTTCTGACACTCGCTGGTGGAGTTAGCGATGGTTTACTTCATGGACTCATCGCATTTAAACACCGCCAGTACACAGGTAGAAGGATAAAAATTAAATTTTGTAGGCACCAACTTATAGCTATGGCCTAACATATCCTTCCACAAGTTAGTTTATTAAAGGTTGCTTGCATTGACAGTGAATTACTTATTCCAAGTTCTTAAGAAATAGTTGCACCAGGGATTTACATCTTTATGACCACCTATCAATCTTAATAGCACGTTAAATTGCGAATTTATTTACTTCGGGTTTCCCGTCCATTTTAATTTAGACCTGCGGCCTATATATTTTTATTTTTTTAAAATAGTCATTTAATTTTTTTTAAATAGTCATTTAAGCATTCATGTGGTTGAATTAGACTTAGGACGACAAAAAAAAAAGAGCGAAACACAATAAAGAAGACAGCAGTAACAAATTTTTGCAGCCAAAACAAAAATGCCTAAACCCTAAACGCATTATCTCACTTGACTCTTCTCATTCTCTCTTAACGTCTAGCTCCCCATTTCCTCTACTCCAAGCCATTTTCCTTTTGAATGTGGGTCCGAGCTTGGTTACGGTGATAGAGGTCAGATAACCAATATGAGGCCAAAGTAGTTTCTAAGGCATGCTCTCTGGTGAGATATCCTCACCGTCCACCATTTAATGCCAAGATATGAATGACTGCCATACGACAACTGGATATTTACTCCTGCAGAGTGCTCTAGGAAAGCGACTTAGTACTGGGATCGGTGTGAGAAGACCGTTTTTATTGCATAGAATTGACATGTGAGGGTGAAATCCCAATCTACTACTAGTGAAAATATTGCACTCACAACTACACCTTTAGGCTAATTTCCATATTGTCTATGTAAATGTCAAAAAGGTTAATAGTTGCCCACCTACATAGACATTGATTGGTTTGTTCACTTGCTTCCATCGCCAATTTCCAAATTTTTGATGAGAACAAGCATCCGTGTTCATGCTATCGATAGCATCCAGCGAGTCGAAGAGAAATGAGTAGAACCAAAGCACTTCCACAAACTGCTGGATGAATGAGGATGAAGAGGGGCACGTTTCTCCATCAAGCACAACCACAACCTTGGGGGAAATCTCTTTCAAGAATGCAGCAAACAAGTCCTAGGAAGGAAAGGAGGAGAAGAGACGGTGCATGCCCACTGAAATGTTGACGGCCATGGCCTCTCCTTCATGGAGGCGCAACATGGGGAGAGTCAAGCTTTCGTTCTAAACCAAACTGCATTAGAAGAGAGCGAAAAGAACAAAGAATGCAATCTCTCAAAAACAGAACAAACAAAACTAGAAAATCCTCAAGAAAGCCCTAAACCAAATAGAAAATCCTGAAAAAAAAACCCAAAAATCGTGCTCTTCAAGAAAAACCCAAACCTTAAGATACCGAATGACTCAAACTCAAACCCTTGTAACACCAATTGACAGGGCTTAAAAGAAGAACTCATGGAAAACTGGAAACAAAAGACATACCTCTAAAAAAATCCTCTACAAAATCTGAATTGAAGAACCGAGCGCAATGGAAGATCGTATGAGAAATGGGAGGAGGGACTCTACTGATAGTCCTTCAGACCCATCACACCGCTTGTACATGCCATCCGTGGACAGGGGTGCCATGCCTTTTGACCATCCCTATTGTACCTACCCCATTCCTAATACCGTGTACAATATAGGGGGCCTCACTCCCATCGTCTACCACCTAAAATCATTACTAGAAAACTTTAGAAATCTTTCAGGCGTCAGACATCAGACGAATCCGGTGGGATTCCCCACCTAGAATAGCCTATCGGCTAAAAATTCAATGAAAAACCCTATTTTGAAAAAAATCCATAAAAAATTAACTGAAATTATACAAATCTAATTTAAAATTTGATCAAAGAAAAGTAAAATCTAAAATCTAACCTTTTCAAAATAGATATCGGATAAATTGGATATTTGATATGCGAAGAACCTCCTCACTGTGTGCCTGCGGCCTGTTTGTGAATGTGAAATGATTTTAACAGGTCTGAATTTTGTATATATATGTTTGCCTCAAATCGGATATCTAATTTGAATTGGATATTTGTTCCAAATTGGATATCTAATATGGAGATCTTGGTTTGGGTATTGCTTTAGAGGTGTGTATTGACACCCAAGCTACAAAAAAGTCAACTCAACTTTTTCGTGTTTTTGGGTTAATGAAAAACATAATTTTTTCCCCATTGCCACTTTTTGGCCCATCATGATCTTGCACATACCCCATGCATAAATGATTGTTAAATGAATTATATCCTTAATATGTTGTATTACGACCCCTTAAGACATCGCCTTAAGATGTGGAGGTGGATTCACATATCCTAAATATTATACTTAATTATATCATTTGTTATGATGACTCACCCTAAAACTTATAATTTACTTGTTTATATCACTTAATATTTATACTCAATTATACTCTTCTTTGATCCCCTTAAGATGTCGTATTAGGACCCCTTAAGATGTGTCGTATTAGCACATATCCTAAATATTATATTTAGTTATATCATTTGCTATGATGACTCACCCTAAAAATTATAATTCTTGTTTATATCACTTAATATTTATACTCAATTATACTCTTCTTTGATCCCCTTAAGACATCATATTAGGACCCCTTAAGACTTGTCGTATTAGCACATATCCTAAATATTATATTTAATTATATCATTTGTTATGATGACTCACTCTAAAACTTATTTTTCTTGTTTATATCACTTAATATTTATACTCAGTTATACTCTTCTTTTATCCCCTTAAGATGTCACATTAGGACCCCTTAAGACATCCCCTTAAGGCGTGTCATATTAGCACATATCCTAAGTATTATATTTAATTATATCATTTGCTATGATGACTCACCCTAAAGTATAACACTTGTTTATATCAGTTAATATTTATACTTATTTATACTCTCCTTTGATCCCTTAAGACGTCGTATTAGGACCCCTTACGACATCCCCCTAAGACAACCTATAAATTAGTGTTGGATGCTATTATTTGTTTTGACAACTTATAAATTAGTATTGGTTGCTATTATTTGTTTTGACAACTTATAAATTAGTATTGGATGCCATTATTTGTTTTGACAACTTATAAATTAGTATTGGATGCCACTATTGTTTTGAAAACTTATAAATTAGTATTGGATGCTATTATTTGTTTTGACAGCTTATAAATTAGTGTTGGATGCTATTATTTATAGAATTTATTAATGATTTTGTTCTCTAATCTTGTATGGTATTGTTTATTTCTTAAAATTTTATCCCTTGTGGTATATAAACCAATTGCTTTTGTTTGTAATTATGATTTATTGACTAATTATTGATTGACGTGAATTGAATAAGTTCATTGACTAATTATCGCTAATTATTGAATGTACATATCATGTACATCATGTATGAGATCACTAAATTTGTAAAGTACAAATATTAAAATTTCCTATTAATTTCAACTTTAATTTCATATTTATATTTAGTTTCACATTAATGTCCTATATTAATGTCTTGACTATGAACATAAAATGCATAAATGTACATGTGTAAATTAAAATTTCAAACAATAATAAAGTCCATAATTTACAACATATTAAGTGCATGAAACCAATATATTAAGCGCATGAAATAAATTCCATCAGAGTACAACCCATGAACTAAAGTCCAACTAAGTACAAGTGAGCCATGAAATATAAAGTGCAACAGAGTACATGAGAAACCAAAAATGTAGTCCATGAAATAAAAAAATATAACCCATAAAATCATGTTTCTAGGTCATGTATTGTCTCTATAATCAAGAGACCTCTTCACACCATGCAGACTATGTGGATGACCTGAAACACTCTATACAAGAGAAAGATGAAATCAGATGTAAGACAATGAAAAATGATTTAATGACAATTTAATTTATAATTCATCATAAAATTAAATTACCATCATATCTAGGTTTGGATGCTCTGGTGCACCTAAACCAACCTCTAAATTCTCTGAATAAATCTACATAAACAAGACAAAGAAAGTTGAAATTAGATGTAAGTCTACAATTAAAAATGATTTAATTCTATTTAATTTATAATTTATCATCTTTTAATTGTACCGTATTTTGAGGTTATGAACCCTCTTCTCCAAGACCTGTTTGTACATGCTCAACTACAATATGTGTCTCATGCTATAAAAGAAAAATAATTTAAAACATGTATTAGCTCATATTTTATATATATATATATATATATATATATATATATATATATATATATATATATATATATATATATATATATATTCAATTTGAAATTTAAAATTAAAGGTACATTCAAAAATATATAATTTGTAATTGACTTTAAATATAATAAAAAAATTAAATTACCATGATATCCTGAGCCTGCCTCGCTGCATGTCCTCTTGGAGGTGTAACTATGTCTAGGTCAAGGCTGAAAGTCACACTAACAAAGTCCTACAAGATCAAAATTAAAGCATGTATATTTGAATTAGGTTTATATATATATATATATTCAAGTTTGCACATTTTGTGTAGAATTTTTTTTAAACAACCTAAAAATTAGAGGCCTCACGAGTAGCCACAAAATCTAATGTTTTCCTGATACCAATTCTCATTGTGGTATCAACCTAGACATGTAGACATTTAACACTTATAATATATCTACAAGGTACATGCACATTTCCTCTATATATATAGTGAATTTCAAAAATTCATAATTGTAAGTGAATCAACGCCTTTTAATATCACAAGGTTTCATATATCTACCATTAGGAAGGAGCCATGTGAATCCCTGCCCTTGTTTAATACCAGGGTTCAATGAATGTATAGGAGACTGTAGGACCCCTATCTGGTTGCTGAGAATAGTGCCATTTAGGCATATTTTAGAGTTATAGACCCTTTGCTTGGCTTGTTCCTACAAAGTACTTATCAGCCGACAGATATTGATTCTTTGTCTAAAGTTTATCATCTAGCCATCAAGCTACAACAACAAACTAGCTCTCAACAAAGTTTGGGAGGAGGTTTTCCTTCAACAGGGTATCAGATGTCTAGCCCAACTCCTTTATTCAATACTGTCCCAGGGATGTCTCATTCCCATTATGGACTCCATGTCCCAGCTAAGGCATCAATCTCCTATTCCATTCTTTGCCAATGGAGCCTTTGACTTGTCCTTCAAAAAATCATAGGCCTACTACACCACATGGTCATCATAATCAAGCTAGAATACCAAATATTATCAGTCAACCACTTATTGCTAAGAATGCTGAGTGAAAGGATAGTTCAACTCACAAATGAGGTGGAAACCCTAAAGAAAACTTTGTCTCAAGTCACAAATGACATGGCTCAGCTTAAACTGAACCCCTCTCAGAACCAAGGTAATTATGCTAATCAAGGTAATTACCCTAATTAGAATAATAATAATTAGGGTAATTATCAGAACAACAATCACAATGAGATGAATTATCAAGGCCAAAACTTCCCTAACCAAGGCTATCAAAATCAGAATAGAGGATATAACCAGAGGCCTAATAACAATAGACAATGGAACACAGCGCCAAATAATGGTGGGGTTTTTCACAATTATCAAGCTTACCGAGGATAGGGTCGAGATGTAAAATGTGGCTAACCTTAATTTTATGGCTAAATGGTGCAGGTTGCATGATGCTGCAACTCATTCTAAGTTGAACTGTCCTGAAATGGAGAAGGTTGTGAAGATGGCACAAGAAGACGCCCAAACATTGCAAGGGAATTCAAATGAAGGAGGTGGCTCGATACAACAATTGATGGCTTATGACCCTTTGAAGAAGAACCTTCATTCCCAATTCAGAATGAGAATGAACCATAGGAAGATGTGTATGATGCCCAAGCCTTTCAGAGAAAGGAATGACACTTTCTAAGAAACTAGAATAAGGGTTCGTTCACTACATTAGCACCACCTAACCACATGGTGCCTTCGAATTAGAGTGTTGATAACAACCCTCCTCCACCGAAGGGTCCACCTAACTTCCCTAGCAAAGGTAATTCATCTGGTGTTTTCAAATATAATGCAAGTTATAACATAGAATTTGATATTGTCTCTAAGATGAAGAAATGTAAAACCTCTTTATCATACTTCCTGACATCCTAAAATCGCTCCTTCCCAATGGGATATAGTGTTGAAAGCTTTGGAAGAAGCTGATAAATCAAAAGGGAAAACCAAGGTGGCACCTATTGCGGACATGAACACAGCTTTGTTCAAAAACAAGGTAGGGACCTCACCATTTCTTTTAAGTTTGAGAATTTGTGGGAAGAATCTACACAATTGTCTGCTAGATTCAGGGGCTTCTAGCAATGTTATGCCCTTTTCTGTATGCAAGAAATTGGGATTGAATCCTATCCAAACAAACGAGAAGGTCATCCAACTTGATAAAACAGAGATTAATGTGAAGGAAAGAATTGAGAAAATACACATGCAAGTAGGGTCTCGACCTCGATTCAAACCAATATGGATATTCAACTAGCAAACATCCCCGAGATCTACGGCATGCTTTGAACATAGATCTGGCAATGAAGAGTATAGGGGATATTTCTCCTCGACCTTTTCACATATGTGGCCTACCATGGAGGGGAAATGCCTATGCAAATTAGGGATCGAGAATGAACCTTTGCCTCAAAACATATCATCATCATCGTAGCATGATTGTCCTAACGAGGTAGCTTATTTTGAAACTGAGATAGGGGTTTATAAAAGAGAGGAAATTTTGACTCTTTCGGTTCTTGATTCTAATGATTTGTCAATGCAAGAATTCCCTGATCCCATGATTAGTGTAAACCAGCAGGTATTGATCAGGAAGCTGCAACAGGATCAGCTGGTCTTCAGGGAAGATATCGATTTGTGGAGTCTTCTACTCCCAAATTGGTGTAGGGTGCACTACCAAAATAATTCAGAATTGACCTGCCAACCCTGCATCAGTGTTCTAAATCATGTTTTCCAAACTGAAGAAACTAGCCCAAGTCACCTTGAGACCGTTTCAGATCACTTCTCATTTGAAGCCAAAAATGCAATAATGTTAACCAAGGATAATATACCTTCAAAGGAAGTCCCTCCTCAAAATGAACTTGTACCAGTCATAATACCGAACCAACATAGTTATGTTGCACAACCCCAGGGTTTGTTTGATACCCCTACACTCACAAGTATACCAAAACCCAAGGGGTTAATCAAAGATATAGATAACTGTCAGAAATATATCCTAGGATTACATGATATATCCTAGCTGAATTGGGTATTTGCACCCGATGAACCTATTGAACACTCCATTCCCAATGTTTGATGCAAAAGATCAAGTGGCCCTTACCCATGGTTCATATCTTATCCAAGCACCCATAACAAGCTCAAAGAGATCAACCCAAGCTCATAATCACTATGGACCCTCACGTTTGATGGATCAAAATCTAAAACAGGGTGTGGTGTTGGAATTGAGTTAACCAGCCCAAAAGGGAATTTTTTTTTTGCTTCTTATAGGTTACAATTTGGATGCACTAACAATATAGAAAAATATGAAGCATTAGTTTCTGTGGACCTATGTTCATTATCTAAGAAAGCATACTTTGGTGATTGTTGATGTGTTTTTATGCACCTTTTCAACATGTAGTGCATAGGTGCACTACCTCTCTTGAAAGACAATATTCCACAATCAGATTATAGACCACTATCCCAAGGTCTCTAATGTCAGGTCTTGACAGTGCTTGGAATATCTCAGTTGTTTAATGTGATTTGATAGAATCACAAGGCAGTCTTATGTAGGTATTACAAAGCATGGGAAGTTAGATCTTGAAATGGAGTTTTTAAGATAGGGAAGTTATTGTGCATTTTGTTGTAGGTTCAAACAGCATTCGTAAACTCCATGTTTATCATTGGATTTAACTTTACAATGTGCAATGAACCTTAGCATAGGTTACTCATTAAATAAAATGAAAAAGGGGGGGAAGAGAGGAGGTTCCTAGATATGCAACTAATTGTGAAGAGTGATGATGGAGTTCCTGCAATGGAAAGCTTCTTGAAACAATATTCCACTTAACCAGAAATCTCACAGTCTCATGGGATTTGTGCTATCTTCTAAAGTCTACAAATGTTTCATCTATCATTCACCATGTGCATGCATGAACAAAGATGAAAGTGTGTAGCAGCTTTGAATTTAAGTCTAGATTAACTTTACACATCTATCTACCATCAACAAACAGCAAAAAGTATGGACTAAGAAGTCATCAACATGACAGGAATTTTCATGATCACAAGAAAACATTCCTAAAATCTACCAAAGCAAGGAAACAGTTAACTAGAACAAGAATAAAACCTAAGTTAAACATCTAACAATGGAGATTGAATCAAGCAACATGTGAGAAACTTAGAAAATGCACTAAGTCTATATTTTCTTTATAAATAGGGTTTCACCTACCCCCTAATATATCATGTTATCTTCTAGCCTTTTCCAATTCTCATCATACTTTGTGCCTTGGTCCCTGAATAGCTCTGATTGATTGAAGGCATGGGCAGCAAAACTCATGAATTCCACTGTGATTTCACCAAACATCCCGTCCTTCATCTTTTTCTGGAAGTAGGGCTTTATCTTCTCCAGATCCATTTGCACTGTGGGCATGTCGTACTCCATCATCAGCTTGAGATAACGAGCACACTCTGCCCTAATTTCCTTGATTCATTCAATGTTTGGATCCACCTTGCTCATGATTTTTTCTAGTCTTTCCCTCCGATTGTCAAAGTCCCGTCGCCATACATCCATAAGCCAGTGAACGTCTTTATTAAATGTAAGCTCTTTTTCCCACGTGATTTCTAGCAACTGAAGGATAGCCTCGATCCTCAGAAAGGTGGAGTCATAGGTCACAGGGAAGTCGGTGTAGAGCTTCCTCGTGCCCTCCAGAGACTACAACAGATCTAAGAACTTGTTGGCTGTTCGCACAGCCTAACTAATTCCCATGTTTTTGACATACAAAAATTGTCAGAACCAGTCCTCTGTGGTCTTTTCCAAGTTCTTCCTTCTTTCCATCTTATCGATCTGCTCTTTGGATAGCATCTTGGGTGAGGTTATGGATGTGGTAGGCAGGTCATCCATTGAAGACTATTGTTGTATGTAATCTGTTAAGGCTGCAACCTGTGCCTTGAGTTCATCCTTCGAGATCTTATCCTATTTTATCAAATGCACCATTGTAGCCACTGAATCCTCAAGGTGCCTGACTTTCTGCTCTCTGGTGGCGGTCCCCAAGTCGATGGTGGAGATATTTTAACTCACCCAAGCTTGGCCAATCATAGCCATTACCATTTGTGCTGCTCGAGACCCAGAAGCATCCATTGTCACCCTGGATTAGACTTTGGGCTTCTTCTCCTTCTTTGTCGTGATTTGAGCTTGAGCCAAGATGGCCTCTAATCTTGCCCTTGGGTCCTTTAGTACAGGGTTTTTTCTTTTGAGCTGCCTCTCTAACCATTCAGGCACAACAGATTTTTCCTTAGGTGAACCATGGCCATCTTCAACCCTCTCGGTCAAGGCCAAGGTTTCTGCTCCCTTTTCTTCTAGGGACTTTTCTTTCTCCTTGGCAGCATCTCCTTCTTCCTCATCGGAATCTTGGATGAACACAAGGCATTTGATAGGAAGCATGGTGGAAAGTTGTTGTATGGGACTTTCTTTCTCTGTCGTCTCTTCTTCTTTCTTTTCCTCAACATGTTCAATCTCGTGCACATGTTGTTTGAATTGCCGAACTTCGAGGCTCTCGACAGCTTGGGTCCCACCCTCAGTTTTGTCTTCTTGCTACTATTCTTCTTCAAGGGGTGGCCTTTCTACCTCTTATTTGGTGTCCTTTGGCTGCCGGGCCAGTTCTTCAAAATCATCGTCAAAGGCCTACATGATTACCCTACCACCAGTGCTACCTTCCTCATCCCCACTCTCCGAGGAACCGGTTCCCTCCTCTTCATAGGCCACCCTGTCAATTGCTTGGTGCTCATATTTCAGGTGCTTGTGGTATTCATCAGCCTCCTCCTCATAGGCCCCTGAGGCTTCTCATTCTCATTCCTCCCACTCCTTAGAGATTAGCATGGTGGCTTCCATAGTCGGTGGCTCTATCGACGGTTGTGAAGGCTGAGCAGTAGCGAGGGTTTGTGCAATGGCTACTTGAAGAGCAAGATCCATTAGGATCTAGGATAGCTCAAGGGGAATATTCTGTATATGTCTTGAGAGAGCCTCAGGCATGGTGGAAGTGGGAATAGGTGTTGCCACCATTTCCAGAGGGAGTGATGTGGTTGGTGACATAGTGGTGGAGGAAGGGGGCATAGTTATGGTAGAAGAGGAGTCAACAATTATTATAGACATGGCCGGAGGCGAAGGGGCAAGATGGACAGAAATGTCCACTACCGGTGGGGATGTGGCAATCATAGCTAGAGAGGTAGCTGGCGCAATGGCAGGGATAGGGAGAGCCAAGAGAGGTTCCAATTGATCCATACCCCTCACCTTCTCCTCCTGGGTTGAGGGCTATTTTGTGGCGCTCCTCACTTGTTTGAGCCTTTTGGAGGTTGAGCCTCCCGTTTCTTTCCTTGCATAAACCTTGGGGTCCAGAGACTATTTTGTTTATGTCTCCTTTCTCTTCCTAGATCTGGTGACCAGAGGAGACTTGGAGGTCCTACCGGTTGAAGTGGTAGCAGCGGCATCCTCTGTGGCACTTGGCTCACTTTTGAGCCCTTCATAAGTCAAAATTATGCCTTGCCACTTTAATTGGTCTACTTGCCCATCAACCCACTCCTTAATACGAGCCAAGATTGGCTTGGTTATAGTTGTGAGGTCATTGACCTGCTGCTCGTCCCACTCAATTGTTGGTATCGGTAAATTGGTGATCGTAGGGTACGTGGGGTGCATTATGGTGCTCTTATCTTCCTCGACCTAGTCCGGTATGGGGAAAGGTTGCACCTTCCTTACAAACTGAATAGTCATTCACATATAGTGCCTTGCACATACCTCTTTGTCATCCTGGAAATCTCCCAGAAGTCTTTAATGTGGTGGAGATGAATGAATCCTGGCCCTAGCACCTTTCTGACGTGGCCATACGAGTCTATCTGCGGGCGAGCATTGTGTAGGTAGAAATGGGAATCTTTTAGTTCTTTCTCAGAATTACTAGCACACTAGGAAGTTTGTAGTTTATACATACCCTAGCACAGAGTCATGGGATAAGAAATCCCTACAATGTGTTTACTGCTGAAGATTGCCTGTATGTGTTGGAGTTGCCGAGAAAGCTTCAGAATGATGATTCAGTTGTTGGGGTATTGAGGCAACCTATTTGGCCTCTCAGTGAAGGCCTAGGCATGGATGTATGCAAACTTTGGGTACTGAATGAAGAGGAAGGCATACTGCTTCAAAACTGCACTGGCACTGTGGGAGACCCTCCTCTCAAAGTCTTTGGCAATCATTTTGATAATATGGCCAATGAAGGCATCGTTTACTCTGCAGTATTCCCTTTTGAAGTTCTGGTACTAGAGTTGCGTGTACCTATCATAGGTTTTGAGTCTTCACCCCTGCTCCTGATCGGGTGCCACAAATAACCCATTGTACTATCTCCGATCTGCCAAGGAATAGACAAGATAGGAAGTCATATAAAATTTGGAGCTCTTCTTCACGTTGACGAATTGTTCATGGAAGCAGTTGCTTATTATACCTCCCTAATAGAATGAAATCTTTGTGGTGACATCCTCATTCCCTTGAAGAATTTGCTCAATGAAGTACACCATCCATTTCTAAAAGTAGGCGGCCGCAAGAAGACCCATAACCCTACTTAACATGGTGACCAAGTCGTGGTAATCTTCGTGGAAGTCACTGTGGAAGAGTTCTTCAAGAACCTTCACAGCGCTTCCCTACTTTTCTTTGAGCCAATACTGATTTATTGACCTTTTACAACCCGCCGGATTATTGTCCCATGCCGCTTGGCATTCCTCTATGTTGGGTGCTTCCATTTCTTGAAATGTGGGAATAAAGAACTTTTTTGTGATCCCTTCAGCTGACATGTCAGAGAGGACATTGCCCTTTCTATCAATAATTGTCCTTGTGTTGGCTTGATATGCCTCCCGACAAGCCATGACCAACTTGGGGGTCACGAGGGATGGAGGGAATCCAGCAACCTTTGCTATTCCGCTTTGCCTTATCAGCCTTGCATTTTTTGTTGTTGGATTGACCCTGACACTTTGTGTGAATTCATCAATATTGACATGGCCTATGTTGGTATCGATGATCTCCTTCCAATCCGTAATGATTTTTGAGTGCAGAGGCTAGCCCTGGAATTGGTATTTCATCTGGTCCTTGTCCTCTTTCCCTTGAGGAATCTTGCCTAAACTTTTCCCTTTTACCTTCTCGACAGGTGCCGCTAAAGGTCCTGCACTTGATTCCATATATTCTACAAGCAAAGGCGTAGTTAGCACAATGGATCACAAAAGCATTCATGTTAGCTGAAATCCTAAAGATAACATCCATTTTAAACAATCCATTAAGCATAACATGACCTTTTATCTCCTGATGTCATTGATCTTTTGATTAAGGGAATTTGGACAGTTCGAGCCCGGAGGGCCGGACTTCCTCAATAGGAATGTTGTTTGGAAGGGAAAAAAGGGTGGAGGGCTCTCGGAGATTCTTTTTGGTTAGATTTTAGTACTTTGAGAGGTTTGTAATGAAGAGGACTGAAATTAAGCATGTGGGTCGAAGTTAGTTTTTAGATTTGGGCTCATTTGGATTGGTTTGTTAGAATCTAGAAGTCCCAGGCTGGAGAGCTATCTGGAGATGGCAGTTTGGAACAGTAGATCATAAACGAAATTCCGGAGATGGAACTCTGGGGTCCGGGATCCGGTGGGCTATAGGGTTACTAATGCTTTGTAACTTCTCTTTTGAGTGTTCGGGTTTGTGGTACCGATAAGGCGTTCATCTTTCGCCGTTTGGGATGGCTATTGTTGGGCGGAAGTCCAGAGGGGGTAGCCCGACAGCTAGGGCCCAGCCGACTACAAATCAGCGTGAGGCCTCCGCGGCGGGGTAAGGTTCTAGCGAGATCTACAAGTCTTGTCAACAGCCAAGAGCAAGACTAGACCCGACACGGGTGTCCGCCCTTTGATTTCTTTTTTAGTTCGACGGAGATCGAGAAGTTGGAGCCCAGACCTCGAAGAGGTAGGTGAGAATTTCATTTGGAACGGTAGACAAGGGAAGGAGTCCCGTACAATGGAGCCCGGCATGAATGAGGGCATTCAACAATTTTACATTACCGGGTCCGGAAGGCTAGGGGACCGTGGTGCACTGCAGTATTTGGGACGAGACGTCAGCAGAAGTCTGGAGCTTCGGGTCTGGGTGGAGAGGAAGCTGTCATTTCGTTTCAGTCGACTCGGTGCGAAAATCCACCCCGGGGAAAAGTCTCGGCGAAAACCTCATGTCTCGCCGACAACTGGGAACAAGACTAGACCTGGCACAAGGGCCTGTCATTCGACTTTGTTTTTAATACCATAACGGACAGAAGGGCGGAGCCCAGATTTTGGAGGGGAGGTCAAGATTTTTCGCTCGCAACAATGGATAAGGAAAGGACGGAGATCTGGCATCCGGAGACCGAAAGGGGAAAGGCTGTTCTAAGTTTAGCGGAGATTCCAACAGAGAAAGGAGGTCCGGGGCCCAAATGGCGGGGCTCCGCCAAAAACTCAGAGGCAGGCATGGCAGAATCCAAAAGGAGCTCCGGATGGGGCAGGATCCACGAACGCAAAGGGTGCATGACCAGTTTTGAAATTCCCACAGCGAGGAGAAGGGCGAGCCCTAGTAGACAGATGGTCAGGGTAAGTTCGCTATTTTAACACAGCGATATCCCTGCTGACTTCTGAACAAGGAAGTCCAATGGCTCGAGCCCAAAGAGGGAAATTATCATCAAAGAGAAGGTTCATCGCTTTGGTTTGGATGGCCAAGATAGGTCTCGAGGCTGAAGGGGATGATCTCCCTACAGGAAAAATAGCCGTGGTGAGGTGGAGCTCTGAATCATTCATGAGGGCACCCACGAAGGTTTTCTTAAGTTTTCAAAACATGAGTTTTACTCGTGACGCTATGGTTCATCATTCATACATCGTTTTAATGTCTATTATCCATTTTAATCCTTAGAAATCATTAAAATAACACTTGAGAGAGTGAACGGAGAACCTACCTCGAACACTTGATGTGGGGAGATGTGGGATCCACTTACGATCGACGAAGTGATGGTGAGAGCGATGAGCATGAAGGTGTCGAAGACGGTGGGCTCCTCTAGTGAGTTTTCTGATCACTCCCTGCAACACTGTCAAGTGAAAATGGTAGGCTTGAGTGGGTATTTTATACCCTCCACTGCCATTAATGGCCCTATTAAATGCAGGTATGATGAGCAGTGAGGTAGGTGATTTTGAATTCACCGACGACGGCGAGAGACCCGGGGTCCGGAGACCAGGAAAGTGCAGGTCGGTGAGCGCTTGATAAGTTCAACTCAAGAATCACCGACGACAAAGGGGAGGTTGGGGCTTGGAAGGTGGAACTTTGCTAGAAGTTTGTCATGAGGAACGGCGAAGCGCTCACAGAACTCCGCCAGAAGTTTGCCGTCAAGATTTTCACAATTTCTAGTAGACAGCAAACAGAGGTCCAGACCCTAGGATCCGGGAAGATGCGACCCGAGTGCCATTTGGAATGGCAGGTGCCACGGGGAAATCTGATAAAGGAAACCCAAATGCCAGGGCCCGGCAGGGCCCAGGGCCGTTGGTAGGGGAAAACTACCAGGGAGACTCCACGGAGCACTAGAACCTGACAAACTTAAAAGGGGAAGGAACGGTTAGCTTAAGGTGAAACTTAGAAGCAACATTGACCATCTGAGGCACCAAAAATAAAATGGGCATGCAAAACGAGGCAGCAACAAACAACAACAAAAAATGACCCGACAAGGTGGAAGAAAAGAGGGTCTTGATTCAGAACAGGGCGTGTGTGCCAAGGGCACAAAAAATGGTGACTCCGCTGGGAAACGCTCTCGAGCCTTCTAAAGGTAAATATTCATTCGGGACCCAGAATCTCTGGTTTCACAGACCAGGAGTGGCTTCTAAAGGTGAATCTGGGAGAACAAGATCCTTAATTGGGTTAATTTATGGGACATCTCAGAAGTGTGTGCAGTGAATTCATTCCTTTCTGCAGGCTAAGGACCAAGGGCTGCTGATCCAACCAAGTAAGTTACATAAATCGTCTAATACCAAATGTAACCTGGACATTGCTCCACTGCCAGTTAGACATCCATAGCCCTGACGGAGTTGTCACTGCAATCCCAAAGGATTGCTCTACTACCAACCGGGCATCCATAGCCTTGATAGAGTCACTTGCACACCCATATGGTCATTTATTTTATAGAATTCTTTTTTTCTTTCATTTTGATATTCGTTTCAATGTACCCTTTTCATTTATCATTTTGCTTGACCGGGTAAGCACTAAAGCCTACAATGGGTTTGAGACTACAGTGGTCACTAGAGCAGACTTAAGATTTTTCACTCACTAGAGTGTCATAGCAACCCTGGCACAGTCCTTTAGAAATGATTATCATGTGTTTTGTGCAAGATCTGAGATGTGCATAAATAGGTCCAGCCAAGGGTTGAGTTCTAAGCAGAGTTCAGACAAGGAAATCATTCATGGGCTGTTTTCAGAGATTGATGGTCGAGAGTGAATGTTTAGCCGAAGAACACCAAGGATGGTCAGCAAAGCAAACCGTTCGTCGAGCAAGCACGGCCACCGCTAAGGGGCGGGAAACATCTTTTCAAAACAAAACTGCCAGGAGGGGGAAAACAAAAGAGTGACGCAAAATAAAAAAATGTAGGCAAACCAGAAAAGTAATCTACCCTAACCTATGTACAAATATTTACAAAGAAGAGCTCGAATGAGCTCAGGCTTGGAAGTAATGCTTCAGGTGCTGCCCGTTGACCGGCAATAGAATGTTCTCACCGGTTAAGGTCTTTAGGCGGAAGGCATTGTCTCCCAAAATCTCAGCTATTTGAAAGGGGCTAAGCCAGAGCTTGTCGAATTTGTTGTGTCCACCTTTCTTTTCGTGGGCTTGTCCCAATACAGGACCATATCTACAATTCTAAAGGCTTTGATCTTGGCTCAGTGGTTGAACCATCTCTTAACTACGCCCTAATGTTTGGAAAAATTTTCTATTGCACGGTTTGGGACTTCCTCTAAATGCAGGAGCTTAGCTAATCGAGCTTCCCTATGATCTCCTCCCTCATAAAAATTGTTGATGAACTGAAGAGTAGGAATCTTCAGATGAATAGGAAATATAGGTTCTAGGCCATAAACAAGGTGGAATGGGGAATCTCAAGGGCAGCCTTGTGGCGAGTGCGATCAGCCCAAAGGGAAAAATGGCGCTGGGTATGCCAGTCCTTAGAATTCCTATCCAGCAGTTTTTTGATTATGGTAATCAAGTTTTTATTTGTAGATTCAGCGAGGCCATTTTCTTGGGGGTAGTAATTGGATGAAAACTTAAGGGCAATCTCGTAGTCAAATGCCCAACTAGCAAATTTCAATGAAGCGAAAGTTGGTCCATTGTCACATACCAAAGCATAAAAACAACCTAGTACAATAATCAGTAGCGGTAAGAATGTATCTACGTCCCACAGACGATGGAGGGCTTATCGGACCGATGAAGTTGAGACCCCATTGCACAAATGGCCTTACCTCCAGCACAGGCTGCAGTGGGATAGCAGCATTTTTTCCCTTGGTGGTAGTAGTCTGACATGTGTGACATGAGCGAACATGACAATGAGCGTCCTTAAAGATAGTTGGCCAATAATACCCTACTCTCAATATCTGATGTGCTATGGAAGAACTAGAACCATGGCCTGTGCCAAATTTGTCGTGGAACTCTTTTAACACTTGATCCACTTCCTCCTTACCCAGACATCTTAAGTAAATGCCTTCATGATTCTTCTTGTAGAGAATGGAACCTTGTAGCATGTAACCATTGCTCTTCAATCTAAGGGTCTGCTTTTGGACTCCTTGCAAGTGTGGCAGACACTTGTGGTTTAGCAGATAATAAACAACATTCTTATACCACTCTCCTGGGGAGACATCCTCAAGCTGGTACTACTGCACAGTGAGTTTGGGTCCAGCCTCTGTTGCTACTTCAGCAATCGTGTGGTGAGTACCTGTCCTCTCACCAGTTTCATTGGTTGGATCTCCATATCATATTCTTGGAGCAGGGTGACCCATTTAGCTCTTCGTTCACCCAATTCATTTTGCATGAGCAAAATTTTTACTGCTGGGTCTAGGACAATGGCAAATACCTTATTGCAGAGGATGTAGTGTCTAAATTTCTTCACCCCTCTAACAAGAGCGTATGCCTATTTTTCTACATTGTGATATCACAATTCAGCATCCTTCAGGAGAGCACTCATGAAGGTGATCGAGTGCTCATTTCCTTCCTCATCCTTCTGGGTCAACATGATAGCACAGGAATGCTCTGAAGCGAATGAGTAGATGTAGAATGGCTTTAGATAATCTGAGCTAACTAACACAAGTGCCTCGGCGATGGCCCATTTGATTTCCTCAAAAGCTTGTTTGGCGTCGGGTGTCCACTCAACTTTAGCATCTTTTTTCAACATAGCATTGAGAGGTTTAAAAATCTCTGCGAAACCCGTAATAAATTTCTTGACAAAATTGATCTTTCCACAGAAAGATTTTAATTCTTTCTTGCTGCTTGGGGGTGGAATTTTGAGTAAGGACTCGATACGTTTAGGGTCTATAGAGATACCCTGTTCTGAAATGATGTGCCTAAGCAATTTACCTTCAGTCACTCCAAAATTTCACTTCTTGGGGTTAAGGGAAACCCCAAACTCCCTGCATCTCTAAAATACTTTGCACAAATCAAAGACGTGATCACCTCTTTTTTTAGAAAACACAGTTAAATCATCCATGTAGATAATTATGCACTTGCCAATCAAATCCTTGAAGGCGATATCCATGGGGTGTTGGAAGGTGGTGCTAGCGTTGATGAGCCCAAAAGGAATTCTCCTATACACGAACATCCCCCACTTGGTGGTGAACACCATTTTATGATGATCTTCATACTATACCATCACTTAGTTATACCCGGAGTATCCATCAAGGAAAGACATCATCTAGGAGCCATTGACAATTTGCAACACCTCGTCCAATGAAGGGACTAGATAATTATCTTTCTCTGAAGCTCGATTCAAATTGTGGAAGTCTACACACAATCTGATCTCCCCATTATTTTTCTAAGTTGGACTAAATTGGCCACCCACGTAGAGTGTCTGACTAGGAAAATAATCCTTGCCAATAGAAATTTCCATACTTCTTTGTAAATGATGGGTTCCAACAAGGCATTGATAGGACGTTGCCGCTGACGGAATGGCCTCACCTCTATCTTGAGAGGGATGGTGTGCGTAATGATAGAAGTGTTATATGTCATTAAATCTTTGTAGCTCCACGCCACCACATCATGGTATTTCCGCAACACATCTGTTATTTGTTTCTTTTCCTCTAGCATGCATCCATTATTCGTTTTTTATCATCATTGAAGACTTGTAAGTGGGTAACATTATCTAGGACCGATGGCATGGATGTCAGCTCAACCATGAATTTTTTGAGCCCAGATAAAGAGAGGGGTTGTAAAGTGTTGGTCGCTTGAGCCAAAGCATCAGCTATTCGATTTTGAGCATGAGGGATAAATTGTATATTGAATGCATCTAAGCCCTCTAGGATATCCCAAACCCTGTGCCTATAATTGGCGAGCTTTCTATCATGACAAGAATATACCTTCATGACCTATTTAACCACTAGTTCGGAATCCCCAAAAACTTGTAGCACTTTCACATTTTTCTTCAAAGCCATGATAAGGCCATGGACTAGGGCCTCATATTCTGCTACATTATTGGTGTAATAAAATTGCAATCTATGGGAAACAAGAAAGGTCTTACCCATTGGACTGATGAGTTCGAACCCAGCTTTGACTCCTTGCTTGGACTTGGATCCATCAAATCAGAGTGTCCACCACACAAAAGGTTCTTTATCTTTGGGTTTGAGTAAATTTCTATTCCCTTTCAACTGGGTGACTAGCTTTGTGATCTTAGGGGGATTTTTTGGGTCGATGTAATGACCAGCGGGTGGTTCTATTAGTGCCTCCTTTGGCATTTCAATCTGAGGAGCAGCTAATCCTTTAACATGTTTGACTGTCATTTGACATAAGCAATAATCAAACTCGGAGTGGGTAGCATTGTGAACCCTCCGCCAGTTTGGCAACAAGAGATCTTGGAAATTCATCTAGGCACCCAAGCTGAGTTGGTCACTAACACACTTTTCTAGGAACCCTTGGAAATTATTGAGTAATCCCCAGTCGTCGTCTTCATCAGGCCTGTCATCTGGTTCTACCAGCCCTTTTGTACTCGACGATATTTGAGTGGAATCTATTGGAGGACTACGCAGCACTAGGAGTACTTCGTCAACACATTCTTCCTGGAGCTGGACCTTGTTTTGGTAGGAAAAATGACGGTAATTCCCCAGGTTAGTCTCGACAAACAACACCTCATTAATATTATTGTACTCTGTGATCATGTATTTCATACGAGGTTCACAGTCGATACAGATTTAATTTGGCAACCCCTTCCATGGTAGCCACATGTGAGAAAGGTCTGTGGTGGTATATCCATTCAGTGCCTTGGTGAACTCCCTTCCCAAAATGATTCCATATGCATCAGAAATGTCTGCCACTTGAATATCAATGACTTGTTGTATCCTTGGGTCTATGGAAATTTGCATTAGGATCCAATTTATTTCTCCTACGATGATAATCTCTATTTTGTCAAGCTGGGTCACCTTCCTCCTTGAAGGCATGGGGGTGATGCCAAGAGCCTTATATACTACCAAGGGCATGACATTGGCAGACACTCCTGAGTCGAACAAACAGTTATGCAGGTTCTTCCCAAAGATCCTAATGGTCGTCAAGAAAGGGGGAGTTTCCAATCTCCCTTAGAAGATGCCCGTAGGCGTATCCACGTGAGCTACTTGACAATTGTTCCTATCACTACCTTTATCCATGTTCTACCTAAACAGTAGGTCCTTGGAAAACTTCCTATTACTCTACTCTAGTTCCTTTTCAATTTGTTTACTCACGGATTGATTTATAGGGATATCCTTCCCTTTCCTAGTATTATCTTGTATCTATGGTTCTTGCCTAGGCTCTTCAAAGGTAACCCTCTTAGATGGTGTTTCTTGCATTGTACTAGAAGATGGGGTTCCATTAAGGACCCTAACGAAGGCATGTCTTATAGCAGGGACTTTGAGTAATTCAAAGGCTGACAAACTAATTTTTACCTTTTTGAACTCTTCCACCACGTACTCACTCATTTGTTCAATTTCTAAACTAAAAGCCTGGCCTATGTTAGAACTAGGAAGTTGGACTTTTGTTTGACTAGATGAATTTTGGGATTGGCCTTGAGGCTGATTTTGTGACTGATTTTGAGACCCATTTTTGTTGAGGTATTGGGTAGGTATATGGGAAAGTCTAAGGTTGTTGCTGGCATTAGGATCAGGCGGAGTGGCAAAATTATTTGGTGGGGTAGAAGTTGTAAAGGGTCCACCCGCCTGTCTATTCCTAAGGAAGTAGGGAGTTGACCTTTGATGGAACATGTGGACCTCATCTATAAATGGCTCCTCTTCATCTACTAGACCAATTATCTATTGAATCAAAAAGTTGATCCAAAGTTTGCTTGTTATTTACCTCTTTCACTTCTCCACCCTCAACAGGAGCAGACTCGATTTCAAGCTCATTGCGGTCATCTCACGGAAATGATGCTTGATTAACTACAAGATAGGAGGAATCATATGGCTCAGATGGGACGATGTCCTTATAGCCAGCATTATCTACTGCATTATGCACTTCTACCTAGAATATTTTAGCTGCTGTCTAGAATTCGGGGCAATCCAACTCAGAATGTCTGCTAGTTTTATGAATCTTGCACCATCTAGACAAGGATGCCTCGGCAAGGTATACTCCACTGGTCATTTTTTTGTTAATTTTCGGTTGGTCGAAAGGCGTAGGGACACCTCCATTATTGGGCCTAGTGTTCCATGTGCAATTCTGCCTCTGAGAAGGTCTCCTTTCTGAATTCTGATTAGCATTTTTCCCCCTATAATAGTTCTGCCTGGAGGAAGTGCTTGCTTCTCGATTATCCCTATTGTCCCTATTGTCTCGATTGTCCCAGTTAAGATTGGCCTGAAAATTGCGCTGGGAGGCCTGTAACTGATTATTCTGATTTTTTAGGTGCGTCATTTCTATAGACATTTTATTTATCATCTCAGTCAATTCTTCTAACTTATCTTTCTTGGTCCCATTCCTAGGCAATGACACTAGATTTTGCAAAAAAGTGGTCGACGTGGTCGGCTGATTCTGATAAGCTGGAGAAAATTCTAGTCCTAATAGGTACAATGGTGCCTAGAGCTGTTAGGGATACGCCTGCTGTTGTGGAGCAGCCTGAGAATACTTATACTATGGTTGAGGCTGCAAATAGAAAGGCTCAGGAGGAGCATAGTTCAGTGGTTGCCCTGGATGTGGGACAATGGGCAACTGAGGCACTTGATTCATAAGAGGGGTTTGATGAGTGAACGCCTGATTTAGTCCTTAAATCTACATAAGGTGAGCTACTGACCCCAAAGAAGGTAGCGGGCCAGAGATATTCTGCCCCAAATCTACAATGGCGACAATAGCCTCTGTATATGCGGTCACCAGGGTAGTGAGTGGTGGGCGCATCCTTTTCACCAAAGCCGACGTGAAGTTATCCAACGCCACATAGTAGACTAGGAGAGCTGCAACATCATTATGAAGGTACGGGTCCTAAAGCCTTATATAGGCCTGATGAAAATGATCATTGAAGGACCCAATAGGTTCGTTGACTTTGCTTTTGACAGACATAAACTGCTGGTAAAGTTTTGAAGCACTGATGGGAATCTTATATTTTTGCAGGAAGGCATTCTTCATCAGATTCCATGAGGTAATGGATCCCCTCGACAGATTGATGTACCAATAGAAGGCTTCTTCCCCCAACAAATGTGGAAAAAGGTAGCATGCGACATCCTCGTGGTCAACTTGCATTTCATTGAAGGTCGCCTCAAATATTTTGATATGTTCCTCAGCTGTTCTCTGTAGGTCACGAGGATGGAACTTTGAACAAAAGCCCTTCGAATTCTTGGGCATATCATGATAAGCGGCAAAATGTATCGGCAAAGGGTTATGTGCTAACTGTAGGACCCTAAATCTGCATTGGATCAAAAACAAAAACCATTAGTAATGTTAGTAAACCAAAGCAAACCAAAAGATCCCCTATAAGATTCATTTAATCACAAGAATGATGCCAAAGAAACAAGCAAACATAGAAGGGCATCATTCTAATGAATCAAACTAGCATCTTATAGTGGATTGGTGTCACATGTGCTAGTGACCCTTTCCCAACCCTTGATCAAAGCTCAAGATGATAAAATACAAATGGAGATGGTGGAGTGATGATGAACAAGATCAAATCTCAAATGAAGAGAGTAACCTTGCATAAAATTGTGAAGATTGTGAAGGATTTGCTCAAAGATGAAGCTTGTATTTAAAGATTTTCAAAATGCCAAGTGTTGAAGAGGGACCAATGTGGGATCAAAAACAAGCCAATGAGTTGGGATGCAATATCATGTAGGGATGGTGGATGTACTTGAATTTGCAGGAAAAGAGTGCCCAAGAGGAAATTTTGAATTGATTCAATAAATTTTTGGGGGATGAAGAAAGAAGTGGAATACTGTTTGACTTATCATGTTGAGGGAAAATGAGTTTTAATAAATCAATAAAATTGATTTATTGTGCAAGTGGCTAGATCTAGATAATGCAAGTGGGATGTGATTAGTATTAGATTAGGATTAGATGATGATCATGCTGATTTAATGCTGATTAGGTGAGTTGACATTTTGGACTTTGATATTTGATTTATTTAAATCAGAAAATGATGGAATACAATTTAAGATTTGATTTAAATGGAGTCCTGATTTATTTAATTAAATGGATGATGCAAAATGAAGGTTGAATGATAATGTTTATTTGATAAAAGAGATTATTTAATGAATGGATTAAAGGTGATGAATGGACCTAATGCCACATCTAGTTTGACTGAATCCGATCGAATGCATAATGTAAATTTTGCATGTCTACACTAACCAAGCCATGGAGGGTGGCAGAGGTGGTATCTACTATTGGGAAACAACAAGCTGGGGCTGTACCTGCAATGAAACAATAATCTGAGACTGCACTTGAGCTGCGGCTGAGTGGGTTGTGCCCTAGGCTGGAAGGGCCAAGAGAGGAGCAATCCCCTAGCTACCAAAGATAAGAGGTGCAAATGCAATTTGAGATGGTTGGGTGGAAGACGAAGGCCAGCCAAATGAAGGTGTGGGTGGAATGGAAGTGGGTGGAATGGAGGAAGAGGAAGAGAGAACACTACTTCCCTTAACTCAGTTCGCCCTTGTAGTAGGTTGCAATTCTTCAAATTCTCCCTTAGTTGGTGTTGACCATAGAACTTTTTGAAATATTTCCAGGGAGAACAATCAGATTCGATCCAGCTTCACCCTTAACTTTTAGCTTCGTATTCCCAATGTGGCCCTCCCTCTAACGCCAGTTTTAGTGATGTGTTTTTTATGCACCTCTCAATAAAGGAAGTGTGTAGGTGCACTACCTCTCTTGAAAGACAATATTTCATAATCAAATTATAGAACACTATCCCAAGGTCTCTAATGTTAGGTCTTGACAGTGCTTGGAATATTTCAGTTATTTAATATGATTAGCTGGAATCACAAGGCGTTCTTATGTAGGTATTACAACTTCTTGAAACAATATTCCACTTAACCAGAAATCTCACAGTCTCATGGAATTTGTGCTATCTTCTAAGGTCTGAAAATGTTTCATCTATCATTCACCATGTGCATGCATGAACAAAGATGAAAGTGTGTAGCAGATTTGAATTTAATTCCAAATTAACTTTACACAGCTATCTACCACCAACAAACAGCAAAAAGTATGGACTAAGAAGTCATCAACACGACAGGAATTTTCATGATCACAGGACAACATTCCTAAAATCTACCAAAGCAAGGAAATAGTTAACTAGAACAACAATAAAACCTAAGTTAAACATCTAACAATGAAGATTGAATCAAGCAACATGTGAGAAACTCAGAAAATGCACCAAGTCAATGTCTTTTCTTTATAAATTTCTGCAGCATGCCTTTACAACAACTCAACTCCCTTTGTAAATGAGAGGAGAGCTCTATTTATAGTGCCCAAAAGATCTAATGAATGGCCAAGATTAATTCTTATTGTCTGGACAAGATTAATTACAAAATAGGGTTTCACCTACCCCCTAATATATCACAATTTAAAATTGCATTGTGTCATTTTCCCTATTTTGTCCTCTATTGACGGCACTGTAGCACTTTTGTCTTTTAGCCGATTGTTGTTTTATTGTAGCTATTCTTTAGGGTGTTCTTCATCTTTGATGGGGCTGTCCTCCTGCCTCTTAGAAGTTGTGTATTCTATGAACTTGAGGATGACCGCCTAAAGCTTGTCTATTTCAACGATTTCATATCGCAACACCTGGTAACTCTATTCTTTCACGTTATCTTCCAGCCTTTTCCAATCCTCATCATACTTTGCACCTTGGTCCCTGAATAGCTCTGATTGATCAAAGGTACGAGCAGCAAAACTCATGAATTCCACTGTGATTTCACTAGACATCCCGTCCTTCATCTTTTTCTAGAAGTAGGGCTTTATCTTCTCTGGATCCATTTTAACTGTGGGCATGTCGTACTCCATCATTATCTTGAGATAACGAGTGCACTCTGCCCTGATTTCCTTGATCCATTCAATGTCTAGATTGACCTTGCTCATGATTTGTTCCAGTCTTTCCCTCCGGTTGTCAAAGTCCCGTCACCATACATCCATTAGCCAGTGATCATCTTTCTTAAATGCAAGCTCCTTTTCCCACGAGGCTTCTGGCAACCAAAGGATAGCCTCGATCCTTGGAAAGATGGAGTCGTAGGTTGTAGGGAAGTCAGTGCAGAGCTTCCTCGTGCCCTCCACAGACTGCAATAGATCTAAGAACTTGTTGGCTGTTCGCACAGCCCGACTAATTCCCATGTTTTTGACATACAAAAATTTTCTGAACCAGTCCTCTGTGGTCTTTTCCAAGTTCTTCCTTCTTTCCATCTTATCGATCTGCTCTTTGGATAGCAGCTGGGGTGAGGCTGTGGATGTGGTAGGCAGGTCATCCACTGAAGACCATTGTTGTATGTAATCCGTTAAGCCCGCAACCTATGCCTTGAGCTCATCCTTCGAGATCTTATCCTATTTTATCAAATGCACCACTGTAGCCACTGACTCCTCAAGGTGCCCGACTTTCTGCTCTCTGGTGGCGGTCCCCAAGTCGATGGTGGAGATGTAACTCACCCTAGCTTGTCTAATCATAAGAATTGCTATTTGCACTACTCGAGACCTAGAAGCATGCATCGTCACCCTAGATAAAACTTTGGGCTTCTTCTCCTTCTTTGTCATGATTTGAGCTCAAGCCAAGATGGCCTCTAATCTCGCCCTTGGGTTCTTTAGTATAGGGTTTTTTCTTTTGAGCTACCTCTCTAACCATTTAGGCACAGCAGATTTTCCCTTAGGTGAATCATGGCCACCTTCTCCCCTCTCAGTCAAGGCCAAGGTTTTCACTCCCTTTTCTTTTAGGGACTTTTCTTTCTCCTTGGCAGCATCTCCCTCTTCCTCATTAGAATCTTTGATGAACACGAGGTGTTTGATAGGAAGCATGGTGGATAGTTGTTGTATGGGACTTTCTTTCTCTGCCGTCTCTTCTTTCTTTTCCTCAGCATTTTCAATCTCGTGCACATGTTCTTTGAATTGCCCAACTTCGAGGCTCTCGACAGCTTGGGTCCCACCCTCAGTTTTGTCTTCTTGCTGCTGTTCTTCTTCTTCAAGGGGTGGCCTTTCTACCTCTGATTTGGTGTCCTTTGGCTGCCAAGCCAGTTCTTCTTCAAGATCATCATCAAAGGCCTGCATGATTACCCTACCACCAGTGTTACCTTCCTTGTCCCCGCTCTCTAAGGAACCAGTTCCCTCCTCTTCATAGGCGACCCTGTTAATTGCTAAGTGCTCATATTCTAGGTGCTCATTGTATTCATTAGCCTCCTCCTCATAGGCCCCTGAGGCTTCTGGTTCTCGTTCCTCCCACTCCTTAGATATTAGCATGGTGGTTTCCATAGTCGGTGGTCCTGTCAGCAATTGTGAAGGCTAAGCAGTAGCGAGGCCTTGTGCAAGGGCTGCTTGAAGAGCAGGATCCATTAGGATCTGGGATAGCTCAGGGGGAAGATTCTACATATGTCTCGAGAGAGCCTTAGGCATGGTGGAAGTGGGAATAGGTGCTGCCACCATTGCCAGAGGGAGTGATGTGGTTGGTGACATAGTGGCAAAGGAAGGGAGTGTAGTTATGGTAGAAGAGGAGTCGACAATTATTATAGACTCAACCGGAGGTGAAGGGGCAAGATGGACATAAATGTCCACTACCAGCGGGGATGTGGCAATCATAGCTAGAGAGGTAGGTGGCGCAATGGTAGGCACAGGGAGAGCCAAAAGAGGTTCCAATTGATCTGTACCCCTCACCTTCTCCTCCTAGGTTGAGGGTTGTTCCGTGGTGCTCCCCGCTTATTTGAGCCTTTTGGAGGGTGAGCCTCCCGTTTCTTTCCTTGCATAAACCTTGGGGTCAGCAGACTGTTTTGTTTATGTCTCCTTTCTCTTCTTGGATATGGTGACCGGAGGAGACTTGGAGGTCACGCCAGTTGAAGTGGCGGTAGCGGCATCCTCTGTGGCACTTGGCTCACTTTTGAGCCCTTCGTAAGTCAAAACTACTCCTTACCTCTTTAATTGGGCTACTTTCCCATCAACCACTCCTTAGTACGAGCCAAGATTGGCTTGGTTATAGTGTCAAGGTCATCGACCTCCTGCTCATCCCAGTCAATTGTTGGTATTGGAAAATTGGCGAATGTAGGGCACCTGAGGTGCATTATGGTGCTCTTGTCTTCCTCGACTTGGTCCGGTAAGGGGAAAGGCTGGACCTTCCTTACAAACTGCACAGTCATTCGCATATAGTGCCTTGCACATACCTTTTTGTCATCGTGGCAATCTCCCCAGAAGTTTTCAATGTGGTGGAGATGAGAGAATCCCTACCCTAGCACCTTTCTGACATGGCCATACGGGTCTATCCACGAGCGAGCAGTGTGTAGGAAGAAATAGTAATCTTTTAGTTATTTTTCAGAGTTAGCAACACATTGGGAATTTTGCAGTTTATACATGCCCTCGCCCAGAGTCATGGGATAAGAAATCCCTGCTATGTGTTTCCTGCTGAAGATTGCATGTATGTGTTGGAGTTGCTGACAAAGCTCCAGAAGGATGATTCGGTCGTTGGGGTATCGAGGCAACCTATTTGGCCTCTCAGTGAAGGCCTGGGCATGGATGTATGTAAACTTCAGGTATTGAATGAAGAGGAAGGCATACTACTTCAAAAGTGCCCTGGCACTGTGGGAGACCCTCCTCTCGAAGTCTCCGACAATCATTCTGATAATATGGCCAATGAAGGCATCATTTACTTTGCAGTATTCCCTTTTGAAGTTTCGGTACTCGAGCTACAGGTACCTATCATAGGCCTTGAGTCTTCGCCCCTACTCCTGATTGGGTGCCACAAATAACCCATTGTACTATCTCCGATCCGCCAAGGAATAGACAAGATAGGAAGTCATATAAAATTTGGAGCTCTTCTTCACGTTGATGAACTACTCATGGAAGCAGTTGCTTATTATACCTCCCCAATAAAATTAAATCTTTGTGGTGACATCCTCATTCCCTCGAAGAATTTGCTCAATGAAGTACACCATCCATTCCCTAAAGTGGGTGGCCACAGGAACACCCATAACCCTGCTTAACATGGTGACCAAGTCGTGGTAATCTTCGTGGAAGTCACTGCGGAAGAGTTCTTGAGGAACCTTCGTAATGCTGCCCTGCTTTTCTTTGACCCAATACTGATTTATTGACCTTTTACAGCCCGCCGGATTATCGTCCCATGCTGCTTGGTATTCCTCTATGTTGGGTACTTCCATTTTTTGAAATGTGGGAATATGGAAGGTTTTTGTGATTCCTTCAGTTGACATGTTAGTAAGGAAATTTCCCTCTCTATCAATGATTGTCCTTATGTCAGCTTGATATGCCTCCTGACAAGCCATGACCAACTCGGGGGCCACGAGGGATGGAGGGAATCCAACAGCCTTTGCTATTTCATTTTGCCTTATCAGCTTTGCATTTTTGGTCATTGGATTGACCCTAACCCTTTGTGTGAGTTCGTCAATATTGACATGGCCTATGTTGGTATCAGTGATCTCCTTCCAATCCATGGAGATTTTTGAGTGTAGAGGGTTGCCCTGGAATTGGTATTTCATCTGGTCCTTGTCCTCTTTCCCTTGAGGAATCTTGCCTGACCTTTTCCCTTTGTCCTTCTCGACAGGTGCCACTGAAGTTCCTGCACCCGATTCCATATATTCTGCAAGCAAAGGCATAGTCAGCCCAATGGATCACAAAAATATTCATGTTAGCCAAAATCCTAAAGATAACATCCATTTTAAACAATCTATTAAGCATAACATGACCTTTTATCTCCCGATGTCATTGATCTTTTGATTAAGGGCATTTGGACAGTTCAGGCCCGGAGTGCCAGACTTCCTTGGCAGGAATGCTGTTTGGAAGGGAAAAAAGGGCAGAGGGCTCCCAAAGATTCTTTTCGGTCAGATTTGAGTACTTTGAGAGGTTCGTAATGAAGAGGACCAAAATTAAGCATGCGGGTTGAAGTTAGTTTTCAGATTTGGGCTCATTTGGATCGGTTTGGGAGAATTCAGAAGTCCCAGGCTAGAGAGCTGTCTGGAGATGGCAGTTTGGAACAGCAGATCATAAATGAAATTTTGGAGATGGAACTCTAGGGTTCAGGGTCTGGTGGGCTGCAGGGTGACTAACGCTTTGTAACTTCTCTCTTGAGTGTTTGGGTCTGTGGTATCGGTAAGGCATTCATCTTTCACCGTTTGGGACAACTATTGTTGGGTGGAAGTCCGAAGGGGGCAGCCTAGCAACTAGGGCCCGACGGACTACAAATTGGCATGAGGCCTCTATGGCAGGGTACGGTTTTGGTGAGATCTGCAAGTCTTGCCGACAACCAGGAGCAAGACCAGACCCAACATGGGTGTCCGCCCTTTGATTTCATTTTTAGTTCGGCAACAATCAGGAAGGTGGAGCTCGGAGCTCAGAGGGGCGAGCAAGAATTTCATTCAGAATGGTAGGCGAGGGAAGGAGTCCTGTATAATGGAGCCCAACACGGATGAGGGTGTTCAACAATTTTACATTACTGGGACCGGAAGGCCAGGGGACCATGGTGCTGTCAGTGTTTGGGATGACAAATGTCAGATGGAAGTCCGGAGCTTCAGGTCTGGGTGGAAAGGAAGTTGTCATTTTGTTTTAGTCGACTCGGTGCGAAAATCCACCTCGGGGAAAGGTCTCGGCAAAAGCCTCATGTCTCATTGACAGTTGGGAACAAGACCAGACCTGACACAAGGGCCCCATCATTTGACTTTGGTTTCAGTCCCACACCGGACAGAAGCGCGAAGCCCAGAGCTCAGAGGAGGGGGTCAAGATTTTCCCCTCGCGATGACAGATAAGGAAAGGATGAAGATTCGACATTTGGAGCCTGAAAGGGGAAAGGCCACTCTGAGTTTAGCTGGGATTCAAATGAAGAATGGAGGCATGGGTCCCAGATGGCGGGGCTCCGCCAAAAACTTGGAGGCAGGTACGACAGAATCTGAAAGGAGCTCAAGAGGGGGTGGGATCCACGAACTCGAAGGGTGCATGCCCAGTTTTGAAATGCCCACAGTGAGGAGAACTGTGGGCCCCGGCGGATAGGGGGTCGGGGAAAGTTCACCATTTTGACACAGCGGCATCCCTACTGACTTCCAAACAAGGAAGTCTAATGGCTCGGGCCTGAAGAGGGAAATTGTTGTTTGAGAGAAGGTTCATCACTTTGGTTTGGATAGCCAAGATAGGTCTCGGGGCTGAAGGGGATGATCTCCCTACGGGAAGAACAGCCGCAGCGAGGTGGCGCTCCGGATCGGTCATGAGGGCACCATCGAAGGTTTTCTTAAGTTTTCAAAACATGGGTTTTACTCGTGATGTTATGGTTCATCATTCATACATCGTTTTAATGTCTATTGTCCATTTTAATCCTTAGAAATTATGAAAATAATGCTCAGGAGGGTGAACGAAGAACCTACCTCGAACACTCGATGCGGCGAGATGTGGGATCCACTTACAATTGACGAAGTGATGGTCAGAGCGATGAGCGTGAAGGTTTCGAAGATGGTGGGCTCCTCTAGTGAGTTTTCTTATCACTCCCTACAACACTGTCAAGTGAAAATGATAGGCTTGAGCAGGTCTTTTATACCCTCCACCACCATTAGTGGCCCTATTAAATGCAGGTACGACAAGCAGTGAGGTAGGTGATTTTGAATTCACCAACGACGGTAGGAGACCCAGGGTCTGGAGACTGGGAAGGTGTAGGTCAGTGGGCGCTTGATAAGTTCAACTTAGGAATCACTGGCGGCAAAGGGGAGGTCAGGGCTCGGAAGGTGGAACTCCCCCAGAAGTTCGTTGTGTGGAACAGCGAAGCACTCACGAAACTCTGCTAGAAGTTCGCTGTCAAGATTTTTGCATTTTCTAGCAGACGGAAAATGGAGGTCCGGACCCCAGGATCCAGGAAGACGTGACCCAAATGCCATTTGGAACAGCGGGTGCAATGGGGAAACCCGATAAAGGAAAACTAAACACCCGGGCCCGGCAGGGCCCGGGGCCGTTGGCAGGGGCAAACTGCCAGGGAGACTCTGCATAGCACCAGAACCTGTCAAAATTAAAAGGGGAAGGAATGGTCAGCTTAAGGTGAAACTTAGAAGCAACATTGACCATCCAGGGCACCAAAAATAAAATGGGCACGCAAAACAAGGCAGCGACAAACAACAACAAAAAATGACCTGACAAGGCGGAAGAAAAGAGGGTCCCCGTTCAGAACAAGGCGTGTGTGTCGAGGGCACAACAGTGATTAAAGGAGATTCAAAAGTGATTAAAGGAGATTCAGAAGTGATTATCAAGCAAGTACGCAGCTAGTACACATGTCACAATAAAAGGCTGGTAGCTTATAGAAATCAGGTGTGAAACCTGATTGAAGACTCCGATGCTTTTCAGATTAGTTTAATCCCTAGATAGGAGAATCAAATAATTGATTCTTTAGCTATTGCCGTAAGTACCCTAGAGCCCATGCAAGGATCCAAGATCAAGAGATTCTCAGTAGAATTGATAGCCACCCTGACTATCCTTGATAATGTTAAGAAATTTCAAGTCTTCGACGATGATTAACATATCCTTTCTTTTCTAGCAAGCTTAGATGTTTTCAAAGGACAAATCATCGATGAGTCTAATAGGGATCAAAGAGACTAGAACCCCGAAGAATGCAATACAGAAGGTGTCCTCAATTTAAAAAGTAATAGCATTCCCAAGGGAATGGTGGCCTGAGAAATAATTTTTGATTCAGATCCAAGGCCTCGGGAAAAGGTATCAACCGAAGATAAGGGAGGTGAATATGAAACTGTTAACTTAGTTGACTCTAGCCCTGAAATGAATATTTACATAGGGAAAGCCTACCCTGAAGCAATTAGAGAGGATATATTGAGGGAACTGAAGAAAGATATTGCTGCAATAGCTTGGGACTATGAAGATCTAAAAACATTTGATACTTTTTTGATAACTCATACTATTCCTTTAAAGCTTGAAGCTAGACCATTTCGGCAGAAACAATGCCCTGTCAACGCCTTGATTGAACCACTGATCTTTAAGGAAGTTCATAAATTGTTTTTTTCAAGAATAATCTTCCCTATATGACATTCAACATGGGTGGATAACTTGGTTCTAGTTCGTAAAAAGAATGAGGAGATCAGGCTATGTGTAGATTTCAAAAATCTGAATAGAGCTTCAGAAAAAGACAACTACCCACTCCCTTCTCTGGACAAGGTCTTGCAAACTGTCAATGGGTCTCAAACGATGTCATTCCTAGATGTTTATTCTGGGTACAATAAATTGATCGTTAATTATGAAGATAGAATGAAGACAACCTTCACTACTAAGTGGGGAACATTTTCTTAGAGGAGGATGCCATTTGGTTTGATAAATGTTGGAGCAACCTTTCAGCGTGTAATGGATGTAGTGTTCAAAGATTTGATTTCTAAGTGCATTATCATTTACATGGATGACCTGATAGTGTTCTCTAAATATATACTAAACCATGATGCAGACTTGGCTAAAGTTCTTGAAAGATGTATCCAATATGGTGTTTCTTTGAATCCTAAAAAGTGTGTGTTCAGGGTTTCTGAAGGGAAACTTTTGGGACACATAATCTAAAAAAGAGGGACATCGATAGATCCAGACCGAGTAGAGTCTATTATGAATTTAATCTTTCTAGGAAGTAAGAAGGAGATGAGATATTTCTTCAGAAAGATCAACTTTGTGAGGATATTAATCACAAGTTTTGCAGAAATTGTTAAACCTTTGAATGAAATGATGAATAAAGATGCTAGAATAGAATGGAGTAATGATGCAAAGTCTGCCTTTTCTTAGGTTAAGCAATCAATTTCAGAGGCGCAAGTCCTCACCAGTCCTGACTACTTGAAGCTATTTTATATTTATTCTTTTGCTTCTTAACACTCATGTGCAGCTGTCCTAACACAACGAAGAGAGGACGGGGATGAAAGACCAATTTCCTTCATGAGTTCTCTGTTTAAGAATGTTGAAGTTAAGTACCCACCTCTTGAGAAACAAGATTTTGTGTTAGTCAAAGTTGTCAAGAAGTTCAGGCATTATATCCTTCAAAGTCAGATCATTATTGTGGTTCTTGATGCTGCTATGAAGTCTCTACTTATGCAGACTGAGTTGGGAGAATGAAGGGGGAAATGGATGGATATTTCGCAGGAGTTTGATCTGGAGATTCACCCTATGAAACTTTTCTGAGGTCAAGGCCTATCTAAATCAATGGTGGAGGCTAGTAATAAAATTATTTGTCAGCAGTCCACAACACAGTCCTTTTCTAATGACTCTTGGTATGCCAATATTATTTATTTCATGCTCAATAATCGGTGCCCAGAGGGAATGAATACGACTCAGAGGAGAGCACTGAGAATGAAAATCTCCCATTATATGCTCATAGGAAGATTGTTATACATAAAGAATTTTGAGGGGGTTTATCTGGTATGCCTTGATCAACAAGAAGTTAAGCACGCAATTGCTGAATTTCATGGGAAACATGGTATGGCTCATGGTTCTATGGATTCTTTAGCACACCAGGTCCTTAGATCTGGTTATTATTTTCCATTTTTGTTTAAGGATTCCCACCAACATGTAAGGACATGTCATATATGTCAAACTTCTGCATCAAGAGAATGTTATCCAACCATGCCAATGTAGCTTGTTTATGAGGTAAGGCCATTTTCCCAATGGGCATTTGATTTTATTAGGGTAATTAACCCAAATTATTTTGTAGGACATAAATTCATTTTGACTACCACATATTACTGCATGAGATGGAAAAAAGAGCTCTATACCTTGTAAGAATAACAGAACATAGGTAGTAATCAAGTTCCTCACTGAATGCATCACAACCAGGTTGGAGTACCCTTTTCACTGGTATGTGACAATAGCACGCCTTTTCTTCTGCTGAGTTCATTTCATGGGCTTATGATCATAGGATTGTTTTAAAGTATTCTTCAAACTATTATCTACAAGGAAATGGAGTTGTAGAATCAACTAATAAAAATATCCTATGAGTAATCAAAAAACTGTTAGACAATAATCCTAGAGATTGGCATACCCAGTTAAGATTTGTGTTATGGGCAGATAGGACTAGGATCAAGGTTGTATTGAATACTTCACTGTTTAAGCTAGTGTATGGACAAGAGTTTGTGTTCCCTATTCACTTGCAAATGCCTATCCTAAAATTTATGCAAGAATTTTACTCTAGTGATGATAGGATTGAAGTAAGGTTAGCTAGCTTGCTGAAGTTAGAAGAGCAGAGAGATGCTGCTTTGTAGCAATTCTTTAGGCACCAAGTTGTTGTCAAATGTTGGTTTGACAAAAGAGCCAAAGTCAAGGCTTTCAGGATATCACACCTTGTCTTACTGTGGGATAAAGCCAATGAAAATAAGGGTGACCACCAAAATTTTGATAAGCTCTAGTTGGGCCCCTACAAATTATTGAAATCCTAGGAGAAAATACTTTCCGGCTGAGTAGTTTAATAGGAGAACCTATTCCATTGCTTGTCAATGGATAGTTTCTCAAACATTATTTTGGGTTGTAAAAGGTCTAGTATTTTGTAGGGTTGTATATATGTAAATAATTTGTTGTTCTATTCATTTTGTCTTTTTTTTTTTTTAGGGATCTTCATTTTATTCAATTGAGTAAGGGGGTTGTTATCTAAAGTATACTTTGGTTACTAGGAGAGAAGTTGGTTTAGATATTCTCAAGTTTTTTGATTGGATGATTTTGTTCTAAATTTATTGTTTTATGTCCATTGTTAATAAGAGTTGTGTAAAGTTAATGAGAACAAGGTGTAAAGTAAGCAATCTTCACTAACTACGATTGAATTTGTCACAAATCATCAAAAAAATTTCCTTTTGTAATGGTATATTTGTCTTAGGATGATGGTGTTGCAAGATTTGAGTGAAAAATCCAATTCCCCAAATGTTGTTATGAGGTCCATGGTAGTTTTTAGCCTAGTACAGATGTTGGACATCTGACATATTGAGAAGGAATTGAATGAAGGAACTATCTAACAATTATCTAAAAAAGAAAAGAGAACTATATAAGAAAAGAATGCTCAATATTGAATGGGTGATTCCAGTATCTCTACCAGGGCTATGGATGCCTGAATGGCAGTAGAACAATGCTATGAGAAAACTAGAGGTATCTCCATCGGAGCTATGGACGCATGACTGGCAACAAAGCAATGCCCAGAATATCATTGCACAACAGCAAAAGAGAATCAACTCATGTAGTTCAAATCTTGTGCATAATTGTTCAAAAGATGAGGAAAATTTTGTAAAAGGGTGATGCAGCATCAAGCACACACATAGATTCAAGGGTAGCTAGTGTTGGTTTACATTTGAAATTCTAGCTCAACCTTGCTTACTAAAACTGACCTAACTGGAATTGTGATCATAAACCAGGAGTTCTAAGGAACTGAATCCCTTAGTTTCTTGAAAATGGTTAAACCATTTTCCCAGCCAAGTCGCCAATTGTTATGCCTTGCATAACCAACCCATTTTAAATTTGATTAAAATGGGACCCTCTTTTGCTTTCACTCTTTGTGTTTTTCCCCTTTCGATTTTTGAGGTTTTGCTTTGCCTTGGCATGTGCTTAATATGTTTATCTTGCTTGCCCAAGTATTTTCCCCAAGTTGCATGTTGAAAATCTTATGTTTTTGGCAAAGTTTGGGTTTTTACCCTATTTCAGGATTTTTCTATCTGTCCAGATTTTCCTGGATTGCGCTTGAAGTCTAGCTTAGCCTATTTTACACTACAGTTCAAATATTTTTAGCCTTCGTGGAATTCCTCCTGGGTTGGATTTTTTTGGATTTTCATCTGGCCATCGGGTTTCTAAATTTGGTCAATTTTTGGAGATTTATGCCATTTTTCTTTATCATTTGCATTCTCTTGAGTTGAGATGTTCAGTCTTATTGAGCTTTAAAATGTTATAGTCTTTCTTGGAGTTCAAATTCATGTGAGTTTGGGAATTTCATGGCTTTCCCTGTGTATTCATGTCTAGGGTATCACCATTTCATCTTAATTTGCTTTCAATTGAGCCTAGGATTCGAAGAAGATCTATATGAGGCTCATGTTAAATGATTTCCATGCCCAGGGTCCTCAAATTTATGACCTTTGGTCAATTTGAGCGAATTAGTGTTGGTTTGTTGATTTTTGGGTTTTCACCATGTTTCGGGATTTTCTGACCCATCCGGATTTTCCTAGATTCCATCGTCAACCCGAAAAAGTAATTTTAACGTTGGAAGTTCAGAGTTCGAAGCTCTTCATGGAATTCCTCCTGGGTTGGATTTTTCTGGATTTTTGCTTCACCGTCAGGTTTCTGAATTTTGGGTGGCTAAGACTTACCAATTGCTGTGAGTTTCTTAACTCTCTCTGCCTAGGTGGGTCACTTGTTGATGTGTGTTCCCAAGCAGTTTCCATGTCTTTGAATTTTTCCAAATTCCTTCATTTTCTGAGAAATGTGTTGGTGTTCAGAGTTTTGCGCTCTCCGCAGAATTCCGGTCCGGTTGGATTTTTTTGAATTCTCTACTAAGCTTTGTGGAATTTAAGAAATTGGATAAAATTGATGGATCTAATGATGAATTTTTAAACATATCTTGCTTTAGCTTGATGAATTTCACTGTTGTATGCTGCTTGTGTTCATTTTGATGATCCATTTTTTATATTGGTTATTCATCGGGAGAATATGCTTGGTTTGGAATTTTTTGAAATTCCTTCCAAATTGTTTTTCCCCAGTTAACTTGAAATCTTGAACTTCTCAGTGTTGATTCTTAAGGGTTGATTTAATGGTTTTATCATGATTTTAAGCTAACACTTGGATGTAAATGTTGTCAACATTTGGATTCTCACATTGGTATTTGATAGATGTAGGCTGATTGTAGCAAGGCAGTGGCTGGAAAGGCTAAAGGACTCAAAGAGATCATCTATCTTTGAAGTAGAAAAGAAAAATGAAGCTGGATGAAAAGAGTAAGATTCCTGAGGGAAAGATGATGTTAGTCTGGTTTGAGGTTTCAAACCCGAATATGAACACCCTGCTACAAAGGACTAAGGCTATCATGGGATGCAACAGCTAGGCACCAGCTAGATGACACGGTGACCTGCAGTGCAGTCATTAATGAATATCAATCCAACAAGAGAGACTAGGACAATACAATGGGAAAAATTTGAAGAATAATATCAATGCTATTGAATGGTGAACTAGGGTTTTTCCTAGCCACTTGCGAATAGATTGTAGAGGATGTTCTTGATGACAAAGGCTAGAATGGAGCAAGGTATGCGCGAAGTGGGGGAAGCAGTTAATGAAAAGTTACATCGGAAGTCATGCTTCCTCATTGTCTCACTTTTCCTCTTCTTCACATGTTTTGGTCTGAGTTATGTGGTAGATCCTAGGCCGATCTGGTCAGTGCCCTTGCATTTAATGCATGTTTGACTTTGTTTCAAATTATTCTAGGGTCAACTTGCTCTGTGATCGACTTATTGTAAACCCTAAACTGGGTTGACGCATCTGAGGCATTTAATAAAATATGGTGTTTCACCTCTTTTGTTAGGGTTAAGAAAAGGTGAAGACGGGTTAAAAAGAGTTAGAAACGGTTAGAAAGAAGTAAGTTAGGGTTTTGAAGTAAGTTAGACATTTTTTTGCAGTTCGACAGGAGGAGTTTATTTTTTTTCCTGATTTTCTTGGCATAGATGGAGATAATTTGAAGACATGGGTTTTCTGTACACTGGTGATCTTGCCAGATTTGTAAATGTTGCTTATCTATTTCATTGACAGTAAGAGTAGCCATATTTAAACCTACTTTATATTATGCTCTAGAATTGTATTGATTTTGGGTTAATCATTTGATTTGAAAAGCTTTCAAGGAATGAAATTGTATCTTATGTTTTTTTTGAATGATGGTTTGCAATCTACTATTAATGTTTCCACTGTGAATGAATGAAAATTTGTATCAATTACAGGTTAATTTTATTCTACAGTTCTAGTTTAGGAATTCCTTGGAAGGAAACAAGTCTGATTAGTTGAAAGAATCAACATTCTTTTCAGTTTGAAAACCTTGATCTATATTTTTTCTATTTTTTTAAAACCACCTGTTAAATTGGGTTTACATAGATGTTTGATCTTGCAACAATCCAGAAGCTCAAAACCAACATCCCCCTTGAATATTACAACCATATTCACCACTTCATGAAAGAACAACGTTGTGAACCAACATCAATGACCTTGGGAGGTGATCAGTTTAATTACTGATTGTGTCTTTTAGGAGAGGTGAGATACTTTTACTTTTATCTTACCTGCATGTTGTGGGTCAATTTGGCACCTCAACACAACCTCTTAGAGTTTATGAGTCCACCAAAATCTGAATCTGAAAAAAATCAATCCTACATAAAGTCCTAAGGTTTAACATACCCCTTCAAGATTTTCTCAAGAGTTCCAATCATCCATCAAACACCCATCTTACATCCATAACATATCACCCTTTGATCCTTAAATCATCCTAAAATTTCTCTTTTGTACCTGAAGTTAAATCAATCCAAAGAATTAGAGAATTCACCTTCTGCATTCTTGAAGATTGATCCCTATTTTATGGTGCAAACTAGATCACAACACAAGAGGAACATGGAAGCCAACAAAGAAACATCTCCTTCAAGTGACTTAAGTCAAACTACTCCTGAAATCAATCCTATTAGGTATAGTAGTCTCACAGTTAACCTTCCTTTGATTTCGCACGTCCACCAAGAGGAAGGTATCTAAATGGAAGATCTCACCAATAATCCCTTTAGAATGTCACATGAGGAAATCAGTTAAATAATCCAAAATCTAGAAAACCATAATATTATCAACATCATGATGAGAATCAATCCATCGCTATATATCCTCAAATTAGCAAAGCAAGGGGCTAAACTCCCCTCTGATTTTGACATGAGCACTATTGTGGAACCATCTTTTGGACTCATACCTCCAATCTCATCTACCATCCCCATTTCATCTACCCCCTCATTTCAAAGCATCACTCAAAACATCCCACAAATCACATCATCCATTGCTCCAACACAGTCCATTGTGAACAAAGGAAGTGCATTTCTAAATGTATTGCAAACACATCCTCTTGTAAACAATTAGGACTTAGATGCAAACACCATCTTGGGATAAACCATACCATTGCATAATTTTCATAATCCAAATGACCCATCATCATCATCATTCCACACAACACCCCAAACCTCTCTCCCCATAACCTCGCAAGGAGAGGGTGACATGTTCGGACTAGGGGAAATTTTTGACACTGCAGCATTTCCTCAAGAGATCACATCTCTCACATTTCCACCACTTCCACCATTACATCCATTTTCCACACCACTCCTTGGCTTAGGGCTTCCCCCTTTACCAAATATCAATCAAACCAACATCCCAAAAATCAATCAAAACATCACATCAAACTTTCAAAACTTGTCATCAACATCACAACAATAGATGACAACTACACAAGAAATCACCACATCATCAACCACCCCCCTAACATCTC
>VDFB02196838.1:0-13094 GCA_007258455.2 Sequoia sempervirens
CAAAATAATATAATAGGTACTCAATTTCCACACGAATAGTAAAGCCATTTACCATTTATTCATTTACTCATTATAAGTAATTACATAATTTCATCCTTATAACATTTAATTTATTTACCTTATTATTTATTATTTATTAATTTTAATGTATTATAAATTTATTTTATTATTAACTATTATTATTATATACATTTATATAGATTTATTTATTTATTTATCAAAGTATACCTTCCATTTAATAGTTTATTTTAATGCATAAAACAACAAACGACATCTATCAAATAATTTAAATTAAATAAAACTAAATGCCAAAATGATTACCTGTCCACTATCCAGAGTCAAAAAGCAAGACTTCACGCAACACTGACTGACAAGGAAAAAATTCAAGCAATACTGACTAACCACTGACAATACTAAGAAATAGACAGATGCCAAATCGGATACTCATCCTCTTCGAGGATGATGGCTAGGGTAGGGGACCAAGTGTTATCTTCGACCAACTTATCCCATTAGGTTTCAAGGCACGCTCAAACCTGCCAATTCAGGTGGAGTCGATGCTTAGTACCTACAACCTATAGCACACAAAATGGTAGTGCATATACATATCCATATAAACAGTCATATCATGAAAGGGAATTGCAGCGTCGCAGGGTACTCACAAGTGAGTAATGTGACATTGTCCCTTTCACCCAAGCACATCAGTCGGAACAACACCTAGCAATCGAATCAACTCATAAACAATCAACTACATCAAAATAAGATCAGTCACATGATGCTGATTAGTCCTCATAATATGCAACATCAACTACTTAACAACATTAGCACATACCTATAAATATCCCTATTATTTTACCTTCATCTCCAAGTTCCAAAGCCAAACTACCTGCACATCCATGGTGAGAATGGAGGGGCACTACATCCTCCCCCCCTAAAACTTGACTTAATCCTAGAAGTCACAAACTAGGGTGGAAACATAGCATATTAGTACCAACATCAAAGTTGATTCGTTACATCAGAATGCTACACTTCCATAAAACACAACATAATTATGCACACATTTTTTGTTAAATATCCATCATTGACAGATAAGACATTCCACCTTATTCATTATACAACACTAAATCTCATAACATATTCAACACAAGATCATGATTTTACACCTTTTTAGAAGCATGGAAACATAGTTTATCATTTCTTAAGTACTTTATTCATTATTTATCATACATTCTTCACATACACACACAAATTCACATCACCGGAATCACATCACAAGGCTACACAAGGGTCCATAATGCATCCCATATAGAAAGAATATTGGTGTATTGTGCACTACACCGTGGGTCCTATCCTTTTCACTGGTCCTCTGCACCATTGGACAAACACCACCAACGAACAAATCTCAGGTTGTTAAGCAAGGGTGACAAAAAGGGGGGGAAACATACTCTCAAGAATACAAGTAACTAAGACAACATAATGGGCTCATATGAAACCAAAGCGCCCAATGTTAGAAACTTGGGCTCTAATACTAGGTGTAACACCTCACCAAGGAACCCCATAGGACAACACTAAACTAGGTCAAATAACAAAACAAATTTTTTTAAAAAAGCAATAATAGAATGCATAACATATCATAACTAAATAATCTAGTCCTATATCCTCTACGGTTCCTCAACTGTGCTACTCACAAACTAATAATCAAGATAACTAGAGCATTTCAAAAGATACATGAAAGGTTCATTTTAAAGCATTACATTAAATAATTCTACATTACTTACTTTCATAACATCTCAACTAATAATCATCATTGAATAAAAACATGTCTAGCCAACTAACATATGCAAGATACATCATTTTACAATATCCATTACAAGAAGGGTACACCAATATTTGTTACATCATTACAAATGTTACATCAATGCTTCCCAAAGTATAGATGGGAAGAATACATCATATTACAATATGAGATACAACTAACAATACATATAGATAACGGTTGTTCTCACTAATTGGAACAGAATTCGGAACTCGGGTCCACAACATCAGGAACAATCTCCACGCACATGAACATACAATAAGAATACCTAATGGAGGAAAAAGCACCAACCTTCTGACCATGTGGAACCCTAAGTCCCACCTCCCATGCTAGGAGATAATATAAGGTCCCACATTATACAGACAATCAAGAAGATAACAGGCTAACATAAACAAGGGCTAAACATGACTCCAACATAACACTATAAACAATACCAACATCACATACAACACTTACATCACTTCCAGAGGCATTCACAGAAGGAGAAAACACAACTAGGGAATGCTAGACTGCAATAGGGAGGAGTGTCATCACATAGCTTGATATGGGTTATCTTGGAAAATCTTCCTAGGCCCTGACTCCCATCCTGGGTTATCTTGGCAGCCTCTACCAATCCCCAACCCCCATACAAACACATGCAAAATCATAATACCTTTCATGAGGACAAGGCAGTTGATCTTTCCATTCCAAGCCTTCCCACCTCATCTCAATTCTAAATGAGAACTTGAGCCATGAATGAAGCATACCATTATCTTTATTAGTGTGAAATCTATCCATCCCCCTAATTCATTATTTAGGTTATCATTGTATTAAGAAACTCTTCAGTGGGTTATCCTGGACACCACTTTGGGTTTTGGGCCCCCATTGAGAGCCACTCCCCCTACTTGCAACTAGTAGACCCTACACATCAACAAGGCATTTACCATCTTGCATAAATAACATAATTCACATGAATCCATACACAGTGTAAGGCATTTCCCATCTTGCACACTTAACATAATCACAAGAATCAATACACAGTGCAAGACATTGACCTTCTTGCACACTATCACAATCACAAGAATCAATACACGGTGCAAGGCATTGACCTTCTTGCACACAACACAAAATATTGCCAAACCACTTCCAAATTGAAACCATCAAAAGAACCATACATACAAAAATACTCCCTCCCAAGCCTCTAGAAGCCAACCATAACAACTTGCACAAAAGACTCCCACTTTAAACAATTACTAAAATCACCCCAATTTCTACTTAATCAAACACATTACTTGATACAAGCAATCAATCAAACAATGCAACCATGAAATAGAAATTATTTTCTCATTTCATATTTCTCATTAACTTAATATGTCATTTACAGAATAATTCATAAACAACTATAATAACAATTATTCTAAATAACTAATTACACAATGATTTTACAATTGGATTATTGAATAATTATGGAAGTAACTAACTTGCACTTACTGACTAGTTAACAAAGGGAAACCAAATCCTTTATCATCTAATCTAAACATTTAAACCTAACATAATTGCAATTCTAAATTTATATACCCTTTAGCAATGGTTGGTACTTATTTTTTAATTCCCTAACTTAATAATAATTAAAGGAATTATTTAATAATATCCTTCACGTGATATCCTAGTAAAAAAGTCAACAACTTTATTATACTAAAGAGAAGTACCCCATACTAAACCCTAGATTATCAATATAATAATAGCTTATAGAAATTAACTGTAACATGTATTCCGAGTTAAAGTTGATCAATTCTAAGGAAAATAACTTGATAAATTTCTCATTCAATACTAGATACTTCTAATCAAACTATTAATCTTAAGTTAAACATTATAACCTATCAAATAAACAATTATCAAGAAATACATCTCTCAATTTGGATTTCATTCCACTAATGTATTTTATAATTTGCATGTAAATTTTACTACTAGTGAAAGAATAATACTAGTTATTAACAAATACAATACTTGTATGTTGATTACAACCTTTCAATAAAAAAATATTATTTTTTGATAATAAATTTTAAATATTGATTTATAAGACTATACTTTATTTAGAATACTACTGTTAACCCGAACCTTCAATGACAACTCTAGTTTACGTAATTAGGATAGTATGTGAAGTATTATTCAATCAATAAGTATTGTTCCATTAAATAAAATCAAACATATATCCAATCCTATATATTTAGACGTATTTAATATACCCTATTTCCCTAGATGGGAAAGGGATTTGCCAAGGCTGACGGCTAGAAATCATTTTGAAATTATTTAAAACCATTGACTTAAGAATAAATAGAAACATCATATCAGATGATTACAAGAGTTTATTCAGAGAGATAAAGGTTCGTTAGGAAGCGACTTAGAAGGTTCATCACAGGCTATTGACTGATAATCAACCCTTGCGAATATGAAAACTCCTAGAATGATAAGACAAGGGATGCTTAAGGATATGTATTTTAAGGTACATATAATTATAGGTAATTATGTGTACACATTCTTAGAAAATATAGCACAACATAATCTATTATAGTATTGTAGATTTAAGAATGCAACCAAGCATACATGCCCACTTAGAGTATTCAGAGAAATTACATCTTTTTAGGTCCTGCTATTTGGATCTTCCAAAAAGATGCTAACTTGTAGTTCATGCAAAAAGGATGTAATTTACAAACTCTTTCCAAATTCAAACCTATAATACCTAGGCTATGGCACCTAGCAACAAGGACTTAAACCAAGTTCCTTAAAGGTTACGACATTCATCGGTTTTCTTATTAAGTCATTATCTTCTCAATTCAACTTTCATCCATACTTAGAAAATAATATCTATGATAATACTTGCAATCCAAGGAACAGTTTTCATGCATGGTTTAGAACTTCCTTCATTGATTTATATATATGTATATACCATAACTTCCCAAAGCTATAAATTAATCCTCTCCTCCATAACCTTTGCATGGTTAGAATGTGTTACTCAAATAGTCTACATGCATAGACACATAATATACCTGAGGATATCTCGTGATACGTATCATGATCTTATAAAATTAAGGCATAGAAACACCTCGAGTCCTATGTAATGACCCATTTAGAAAAACTAACAAGACCTTTGATGGATTCACAGGCAGTTTTGAATAGCCTATGGGGTAATACAAGAAGGATATAATGTAGGTATCATCATTTCTTGACATTGAAGTATACACACAATGTTTTAAAAAAAATAAGTAAAAGTTAAAGCAATGTTTTATTTATTGTTTGCAATGCCCAATCCTATGTTAAAGATTGATAACCTCACTATTTATGATAGATTACTTCTATATTGGAAATAATTTTAATGTCTTTTCGAAGGAAAATTAATTCACCTGAAATACATGACTCACTGAGTACATAAAATAGATTGGTTGGTTGAGACATTTTTTTAATAGGATATGTAACTGCTTGATAGGCATACAAGAAGATTATGGAAACATAGACGTGACATGAGAATCACTAGACAATTACCTCTTTAGAATCATGGTCTAAACATGAGCTGCATATAAAAGAATGGAAGGACGAGAGGAAGCATTCTCCTGGTTTCACCGTCATAGGGTATCAACCTTTGAATGAAGAGTCTTAGCCAAGGCAATGAACCAAAGCCTCTATTGTCAACCTTTAATTGAGAGGCCTCAAATGGAGTGAGTTAGAGTTTATAAGGCCGACATGCACTATTTCACCTTTGAATTCCACCACAAGAAATTTTAGGGGCATGGAGTTGGCGGGTGTAAGGCCAAACACCTCAACTTCTTCCACTAATCTCTCTACTTGTGACTAAATGAGATATTTGAAAGGGTAATGTTTATTCATTAGTGTGTGGTTGAAATTAAGATAATGTAGCAAATGTAGATTAAAAAAAAAAATCAAAACACACCAATAAAGACATTATATTGAAGAAAACTAATTAAAAACTAAAGCAAACTCTTAATAACAATAGTTTCTTCAATGATGTCCCATTGTCCTCTATCTCCAGTGTTTTTTTTATTCCAGTTTGCTCTCAGAGCGTGTGCTAGACTCAACAAACAGTCTTCCTAGAGAACAAGATTAAAGATGAATGCATGCTATGCTAAGATATGATTAACATGCTTAAACTAAACATGATTGCTAGAATGTAAAATTACGCAATTATGAATGCTAAAGTTGATAATCACAATGCTAAAATGCTAATTGTCTGTCTCTAATGCATGTGTGTGTAACCAATGCTTAGATTCGCAGGGGTATTTATAGAGTTTTCAAAAGATTCTGATTGGCTGTTGTGATCAACGGTTGAAATCAAGCTTTTCAAGATGAACGGTGAGATATTTTGGAAGTTGAGAGAATAATGGAAGATGTTTCCTTCCCACAAATCCTTTCACTCAAAAATAGAGGCAACCTGCCATTTGTCATCTTTAGTTATGAGTTGGTTTTTGTAGTTGAAGATAAATCCCATAATTAAATAAATAAATTTATTTAATTACATGTGACAATGAATTTAGAAGCTTACATAATTAAATATTTAATATTTAATTATGTGTGAGAGATGAAAATGGAAGGTAATTAAATATTTAAAATATTTAATTATGCATGAAATGAGAAAAGGTGTTAAATTAAATATTTGTAATATTTAATTTAACTAAGAGATGAAGAAAGTGTTTGGAGGAATATTCCATTATTTGAATTTAAACATTCAAATTATGAATAATATGATAATTAATTTAAACAAATTATAAAATTTAGTTAATTTAATTAAGAGGAATATGGAAGGTGGTAATAATTAAATAAAGTTATTTATTTAATTAAGGTAGAAGAATTATAAAAGTGAATGATATAAATAAATAATTAAATTTATTTATATGTAGATGACTTTAGAAGATTAATTAAATAATTCATATTTAATTAATTAACAAGCTTGATTAACCATGACCATTTTTAGATGTATACATTTTTCCCCTCTTTGAAGTGATGTGTGAAACACATTGCTTCAAAGAAAATATTCCTACCTTTGAAATTTGTTGTGTTTGATTTTGCCCCTGGTTGGAAATTTTTTAACTGATATGCCCCTAATTTGAACCTGATATGTTTCTGATTTAGGAATGCAGCTGATATTGATAATGCCCCCTCGGGAGGTAAATCACTGATGATGAGACAAGTGTTGAGTTGATGATGAAATACGGATGATGAGAGGGATGCAGTGATTTAGCTCTCGATAATTGATTAAAAGATGCCCCAATTTGAAAAAAAAGGTCAGAGTTTGAGAAAGGGAGAAAAATAAAAATAAAATGCCACAAAAACCCACCTTGTTTGACCTTTAAAAGGTAAAAGGAGTAAAAAGGGCAAGTCATTTTTACCTTTTGACTTTAGTGATTGTTGCTTTAATGCTAACCTTGGCGAGATGGAGATTATGTATCAGAGACATGGAATTTGAAAGCGGCCACCACTTGATGCGAGACGACCCGGCATTATGGACCATCGGTGAGTCAACTCAACCCCCTATGTATTGATTTTATTTTATTTTAATTGAATTTTGATGCATTTTAGCATGGACTTACGCTTGAACATTATGTTTTAGTACATAGAGTAGGAGTTTTAGTGCTTGCAATGTTTCTTTTAGCGCATGCAGGGTGTAGAATAGCACTTTGAGGGAATAGGCAGTTTAGCGCATTCGATAGGTGAAATAGCATATAGGAAATAGAATAGCACATATAGGGTTTTAGCGCATAGAGGAAATGAATTGGCGCTTTGAGGACACAGAATGACGCATAGGGGGATTGAGTGCGTCGGGGGGAAACTTCAATGCATTTGGGGTTTTAGCACATCGAGGCCACAGATTAGCGCATCCAAGAAGTTTAGGCCAAATGCACTGTTTGATGAAAATGATGAAAGAATGATGATGTATATTGTGTCTTTTTTCAATAGATAGATAAATTGTCTTGTCATCATGTTGATAGGGATAGAAATGAGAGAAAACCTGATGATGAATTGATAACTTTGCTTCCCAAAAATAAGAAAACAAAGAGTAGATAGTTGATAAATTTGTTTCCATTGAATGAAAAACAAAGAGTAGAATGATTGATGGATTGTGTGATTTGCTGATAACTATGCTTTAGAAAACAAAGAGTAGATGATTGATATGATTTCTGATAAATTTTCTTTCTGTGATAGAAAACAAATAGTAGATGATGTATTTGAAAACATATGTGCATTCGTGTCTGAAGTACAAATAGGAAGATGATTTGATTGTTGATAAATTTTCTTTCATGAAAAAGAAAACAAATAGTAAATGATGATAGAGTAGATTGATTTGATATTCAAATAGATTGATTTAGCATTGATTTCATGATATGAGTCACTTAGATAGAACACTTGATATGGTTCACTTGATATGAGTCACTGATATGGGTCACTTTATATGAGTCACTTGATATGGTTCACTGATATGGGTCACTTGATATGGTTCACTGATATGGGTCACTTGATATGGTTCACCGATATGGGTCACTGATATGGTTCACTGATATGGTTCACTGATATGGGTCACTAATATGGGTCACTTGATATGAGTCACTTGATATGGTTCACTAATATCGTTCACTAATATGGGTCACTTATTATGGTTCATTGATATGGATCACTTGATATGAGTCACTTGATATGGTTCACTGATATGGGTCACTTGATATGAGTCACTTGATATGGTTCACTAATATCGTTCACTAATATGGGTCACTTATTATGGTTCATTGATATGGATCACTTGATATGAGTCACTTGATATGGTTCACTGATATGGGTGACTTGATATGAGTCACTTGATATGGTTCACTGATATGGTTCACTGATAGATAGATAGATATGATTCTGATTGATTTGTATGATGTGAATTAGATAGATCATGTTGATATGAGTCTAATTGATTGTCCTTGTGATGACCAAAAATAGGAGGGTTTCAAAAACCTCCAGATTAGAGAGCGCTTCCCTGTAGGTTGGGATCATATATGAGATCTAACACTGAAAGATGTATAGTTGATAGTGGGATGTGGGTTGGGACCTTTATTGTCTATGCCACCGATTCAGGTCAATAGGGGACTGTTGACCACACTAGCAGAGAGGTGGCATTTGGAACATAACACCTTTCATTTTTCGATGGGTGAGATGACTGTGACCCCTGAGGAGGTATATAGGATTTTGGGGATTCTAGTGGTAGGTTCTCTTGTGTTTTATGAGCACAAGGAGCTAGGTGGTATAGATGCACTCAAGAGGGTGTTTGGGGATGCTTAGATAGCAGGGTATTGGGTGCCATGGGCAGATTTGAGGGGATATCTGACCTTACCCACCATTTTGGGTGCATTCATTGGAGGCTTCCTTTGTCTGGACCACCGTTCAAAGGGATTATCAGTTGGGTGGGGGAGGATCCTTGAGATGATGATAGGTCAGCAACAAAGATATGCCTGGGGGAGCTGAATGTTAGCTCATTTATATCATGAATTGCATCAAGTAGTATACAACGGAGGGGGCAGTCTATCATGTGGTGTTACCCTACTCCAGATCTGGGCATGGGAGCATATTGCTATTACGAGACCACTTTTTCCTAGAGCTAGGCCACCAGGCAGGCCATATGTATATGCATATTCTAGTGCACTTGTCTAGCCCAAGCTGGGCAAGTTGGAGTACTGGCGATGGATTCTTGATGATATAGATTTAGTGATATGGAGGCCATACATAGATTGTAAGGAATGGGATATAGGTCATCTAGAGATGTCATTTGTATGTATGCCATGGTATCTGTGGTATCTGATAGGTTAAACCTCGTTCATTATAGAGAGATTTTTGGCATTGTGAGTGCAGAGACAGTATGGCTATACGTAGGGGATGCCTTAGGGTGTTGCGCACTATGGGCAGCGCAAGGATGATCCTAGATGGGGGCCATGCATTTCATATTAGGTGGCGTATATAGAGTATACCAGTTTACAGCCTGAGGCATGGGATTACAGGCTGGATATTACTGATGAAGGGATGTTGGATGAGTACTCAGCTCATTTTCACACACATCCATTCCCTCATTTTACATGTCCAAATGAGGTGACACCCATTATGATGGCACCTCATCTAGGAGGGATGAGATAGGAGGATGTGGCAGGGGGAGCAGGCAGTTGGTGGAGGAGAGGAGGATAGTGGGGAGGAGGAGAGTGGAGATGGAGAGAGCTTAGATGATGGTCATGGGGATAATGGTGGAGATGGTGGAGGAGATGAGCAGAGGCCAGTGAGGTAGAGGAAACACATCTTGGGTAGTGTTTAGATCATGTGGAGGTTGAGGACTGGTACTGGATGACAGATAGTGATCAGGGTCTCCTCTATAGCGTAGCAGGTGCAAATAGCTACTCTACAGGCCTAGGTATAGACGCTTCAGGGGCAGCAGGCATAGTTGCAGAGCCAATTGGATCAAGCTCAGAGTGTTGCAATGCAGTTACAGGCACAACTTGCATAGGAATAGGCACAAAGATAGGCATAGGCGCAGGCACCTCCTCCTGCCCTAGACCCACAGGTGGCCTAGTTGATAGTAGAGAGAGACTCCTTCAAATGGAGGGCATTAGAGGTAGAGGGTTTTGCTAAGAGACTCATGGGCACTGTTGAGAGTGCATCTTTGCGAGAGGCCATTGTAGAGGGATTTGAGATTTCCAAGGAGGCTGAGCATTATCGAATTAGATATGAGGAGTTGTTCCCTCTTGAGCGCAGAGGGCCTTACCCTCGGTCCCACAATAGATCTAGGAGCATATCATGGACTACAACACATAGCAAAGGGGTCATAGGGCCTCGACAGGATCCTGGTGTAGGGGGTAGTGGTAAGCCACCATCCTCTAGACTAGCTCCATCAGGGGGCTCTACTAGCTAGCCGTGATATGTGATTTTGATTGATGCAATATTATTGATGTATATCATTTTTGGAGCATGTACCTTGTTTTTTATCATATCTCATGTATCTCTCTAGACTTGTCAGTTTCATTGGACATTGGACATTTGTATTTATTTTTGATGAGCGATGATATGCAGCGGTGATGAGTTTTGATGATGTGCATTTTTTATGTGAGGATGTGATGATGATATGGATATGTGTTTGTGTGTATATGTTATGAAATGGATTTATGATGCTTTTGATAGTTTAATGCCTAACCTATGATGCAGGATGACTCCTGATATGCTTAGGATGATGATTTGTGATGTGTACTAATGATGTCATACAAGTGGATGACTTTATGATGTGATTAATGAAAATATGCAATAGGATAATGATATGGAAAATGATAAATGAAATGTTTTGCAAATGATGTGTAAATGTAATGTATGTATGGAATTTTTGTTTTTGGATTTTTCAAATGTAAGAAAATAATGATGATGTGATGAAAAATGGATGTTATGGTTATGAAATGCATCATGAATTTGTAATATGGATATGGATTAGGAAATGATATGTGGTATGGGTCAAATGTTATGTGAAAGGTGACATGATATTTAAATGATATGAAGATGATAGATGAGTAAAGATATGATACGAATGTAATGTGAAAATGATAAATAATGGGATGAAATGAACATGATTAATAATAATGAGATGTATGATATGTAATAAAATGTAATGAAATGATGATGAAATGATAATGATAAATAATAATGAGATGTATGATAAGATTATAAATGATATGTAATGAAATGTTGATGAAATGATAATGATAATGAAAATGTAATGAAATGATAAGTGAAATGAAATAGATTATGAAATGATGACACAAAGATAAAATATGATAATGAAATGGTAATAAAGATGATAAATGGTATGCAACTGTGTAGAATGAAAATGAAATGGATATAAAAATGATAAGTAATATGTTAATGATATGAAGACGATAGATAATATGAAAATGAAAGTGATATGAAATACCTAATGGATAAATGAATGATATGAAATGATAAAGGAACTAAATGATATTTAATAAAATGATAGATAAAATGAAGATGATATAAAATGAGAATGATCAATGGTATGCAATAAAATTAAATGATAAAAAAAATGATAAACGACATGATAATACATAATGATGGATAAATAAATGATAAAGGATCAAAATGATATGAGAATGAATGATAAATGATAAATTATATGATATGTATAGGACCTAGATGAAATGATAATGATTAATGAAATGATGAAGAAGATGAAAGATGATAATGAAACAAATGTCTGAATGTCCTCCACAAATAGTCCAAAGGAACATGACAGTTGTTGATGTTTTTGTTTAGCCTTTCAAAACTCTGATGCAAATCTAGTATGCAGATATATATAATGATCTAAATGAAATGCAACTAAATGAAACCAACCATTTGTTGAGCCCTTTGTTAGCTTTCTTGAATCATCATAGAGCATTTAAAATGTTGGAAGTATGTACAAGCATCAGAGGGGAAATTAGCACCAATGATGACCTGAGTACAACTTTCATGATTTTTGATATAGCAAGTGAACACAAGCATCGCAGTATAATTGAACCAAGATGACCTGAGAATTTCTTGCATAAACAAACAAAGATTAACCACTTTCTGATGCAAATTTGAAACTGGCATCAATGATATTCTTTGGAAATCATGTCTCGCGACATATTTGCACCAGATTGATAGTTAATCTCAAGACAACAGACAAGAAAAATCATTCTCTTTCCTCACCACTCTAGTTTAGTACATCATTGAGTGTGCTCCAGAGGGATGATATCAAAAATCAAACAACCATTGTTCAAAATATAATACTGCTATTCCAAACATTATTCAAATTTTAAATCATCCAGATATGTGTTATGATATGTTACTTGTGGAAAACTGTTATGATATGGATCAATGATTGGATAGTTGTTCATGTGATTTGATTGTTTGTTCACATGTTGGGTTTTATGTCATTGTCTAGCTATTTCGGTCGAAACTGAAAGTAGATTCCCCCCAATATGGCAATGTTTTGCCCTCAGTATTGACACAACTTGCTAAAATGAATATGTACAATGATCAAACCATGGTAAGATGTTGTCGCTCTAGGAAAATGATGGCAGTAGGGTGTTGTTATGGCCCTAAGATGATGATGAAAGGATGCATGAAATGAAGGTTGAGAAGCTAAGTGCAGAACATGAATTAATAGATGGAGAGCTACAAATAGTGTCTATTTGCCAGATTTTCACTATCTATTTTTATGGCATTTTTTTTATTTCTTTTTTATTTA
>VDFB02196839.1:0-14362 GCA_007258455.2 Sequoia sempervirens
TGAACTAAGTAAATAGCGTCCAATTTTTTCTAATACTATCAAATGCTAATGTTGACCTTTGTACTTAATCTACAACTACAACTATCAATAGATTTTTTTTTCTTGTAAGCTCTGCTCTCAATCATGAAATCATGAACTATTAATATTATGACTACTACTATTGACTTCTCCTATGATAATATAAACTCCCTTTGCAGAAGTTCATAGAAAATTCTCATGCGAGCAGACATATTTGATTTGTGCTGAAAATTATTTTTCCTGTGTTGATCGACTCTACATGTCCTTCCTCCTTGATAGCCTACTGTTTTCTCATCCCTCACGCCTTGGCTAAACATTGGCCAATTTATATGCCCTTCCTTTATGCTTGTCTTTCCTTGGCATAGCTTATGCTACACCCCATCTCTCCTGCACACATTTTGGTTTTTATCCAACTGCTCTATTTTTCCTTTCTCCGCGCTAACTCTTGCCTCCTCCTCCAAGATGCGCACTTTCTCTTTTTCTTACTTTAGCTCTAGCTTTTCTTTCACCTCATGGCACTAACTTCTCTCCTTCCTATGATGAATCCTCTTCTCTTTTACCTGAAGCCGCCCCCTTTCAACACATTTGTCTCATTTCTCTTTTGTTTTAATTATATTCCCCAATATTTAACATAGCAAGTCGACCCCCTTTAATTCAAAAATCTTCATGTTTTAATTTTTGAAGATGAGGCGCCTCTTCCACTAATGCCTTCCCTTTTCTTTTTTCTTTATTTCACTGAAATTTCTCTTTTATTTCCTTCTAAAGCTCAGGCACCCTTAGTTTTTATGTATTTATTAATTTATCCCAGTGATGCATTACTTCAGCTTATCTTTTAAAGTTCTCAATCCCATTTTGTTTCTCTTGTTTTTAATAGAACTATCAACATCAATGGTGCCTTTTCGGTGATCATGTAATAAATAAAACAATACAAGACGTAGTCTACACCAAAGTCAAAATCATATGCAAATAACTCATCAAAATATATTATCTATATTTTAAGAACATTGCTAGTGTATGTTGGAATTGACCATGTGGTAAAGATTGAGTTCCCGAAAATTTGATTTTGCAAAGTCTTCCCAAAGTTGAGAGATAACAAAACAAAATCCAAGCAAACCAAACCCAAAACAATCATTTTTTTGGGTGATGCAGGATCGCCAATTCGCCCGAGTGCTCATGCTTCACAAATCCCCACCATTCATTCAGTCTCCCAAAAAAATATAAATGGAGGTGCAAGTTCCCAAACATTAATCAACCGCTATAAATGTTTTGAAATGTGTGTTTAAGTAACGGCATCCTAAATCCTTTAATTAAATTTACTTGCAACAATGATAATTGACAATTTTTTATTTTGTTATTTGAGCATTGAGTAAATAAGAGGATTTATTTTCTTTTGTATTGAATTAATCTCAAATTTGATGTTTATAATGTTAAAAGATCATTTATTATAAAGAACACAATCATGAATTAAAGAAGCATCAACCTCATCATAAGAAGATAAAGAAGTATCACTATGCTCATTACTGAATATATCATTAATAGATCATGAGCTACAAGTATGAAAGATGGGTCATTATGAACTAACAATGTATGGAATGATCTTATGTGGAGTTGAACAACACATGTCTCTAGTGATAGAAGCAATCACTATAAATCTCACCACTAAGGTAGTCATCATAGTGAAGTTATTCAACTTATTTATAAGCATATCACTAAGTATGCGTAAATGTTCATTATCATCATAGGTAGGGGAAGGGAAGAGATGTGTATTATAATGAGATGTAAAACAATGATAATTATTATGCTCATCATCACGTATAAAAATAAGTTATTGATTTCAAAGAATATGAATCAATGACATAAGGGCAATGATATATGTAAGAAATATATCATCAAGAGGTATGACAATTTCATGAATAGATGAGAGAGATGTCACATCATCAATAGACACCATGTACTAGATACATGACTAACACATGATAGGTCCTTGATAGATAGATGATAATCACTATCACAAGACCTAGGATTATTATGAAACTCATAGACAAATGGTATAGGTGTATCTAATAGGCATGAATGAGAATTAATCAACTCTACAAATGAAGGAAAAATGAGGAATGATAAAATAAAACCTTCATTAAAAACACTTCCTTATCCTTATAAAAATTTGGACCATGATTTTATCAATGTTGGAGAGACAATGTGTAATGAGAGAACCTATCAAATTATAAAATATATGCATGAATACCAACCAAGGAGAAAGACCTAAGATGATCCATAAGGTTGAATATCCTAAGGAATGAGAGAGTAAGAAAAAGGATGTATATCATAGTTATGTAAATCCAAACCCTAATCAAGGTATACTAAGCATGAATAATTTCAAACCCTAGGAAATTTGGAAATGATTAATAAAATTAGAATAATATCAAATCTAAAATACTAATAAGACATTAAGGTTTAGTCTTAAGGTTAAACCATATAGATATAAGAATGGAGGGCTTCACCAACAGATAAATGAAAATAATCTTTTCTTTAAATTAATCTAGGATAATCCAATAAGATGCATACATATTACTATAAATCAACCCAAATTAATTACTTTTAGTTGTGGGATTGATAATTGAACAATTACATGCTATTAGAGGAAATTACATGTGAATATGTTAGTGTACTTAGTTGTAGGAATGATGAAGACTAATAATCTTCATGTACCAAATAAGTTACCTACCATGAGTTTGAAAATGACTATTCTTTCTTTATATTCTACTTTGGAATAAAAATAGACTATCAGCTTTGTTGTGGGTCAATCTTGTGGATCTCGGTCAATTTCATGGCTACGAATTTTTTCATGATCCATTGATTTGATATGGGGTATTGTGCTCTTACACTATTTGATTAATTAGATTCTTGACTATATGCTAACTATTAACTTGACTAGTAACATTTAAAAATACCTTGAAGAGGCTACTAGATTGCTACAATAAATTATTCTTAGGTCAACTACCTAAAAAGAGTGGCTTTATGGTTGTAAATAAGCAAGGACATCAATATTTACAAATGCAAATGCTTTGGAATGATGATGTAGAATTAATTTATTTTAAATGTTCCTAGAATGCATCTTCTCTACATATAATTGATGCAAATAATTACTAGATATGATAGGATGTGAAATTAATGTAAATTGAATCCTTTAAATACAAGTAGAGTCATAAATCACATAGAACATTTACCATATTGGGTCAAGGTGGGAAAGGAATGGGTAGGAGTAAAAAATATTCTAAATTCAAATTTTTAAAATTTAGGGGTTAGACATTTGGGTGGGGGATCAATTTTATGCCTACAAGATTGATTTGAGACATGTAAATGTTAAGATCTAGGAAAGAAATGAATATTTGAATGTGGTGGAAAATAATAGATGTAATGAATGTTGAATATGTGGAAATATGTACAACTATGGATAAAAAGACCCAAACATAAAAAAATAAAAAATAAACAAAGATGAGTAATAACATAAGTGAATGAGTACAACTTTATAAAAAAATATACGCTTTGTTAATATATAAATGCATTAAATCATTCTATAAAAATAAACTCAAAATAAAATAGAAATTGACATAAGTATACAACTTTTACCATTACATTAGTATAATAATAATGCGTTTAAGTCATCTAGGAACACAAGTGCCACAATTCAAACATTTTTTAAGAAAAGACTAATGTGCATTAATATATTAAAGTTAATGCACTTTAATGCTAGGAAAAATAATATTTTTTTAACCTATTGAACATAAATATCATAATTTTTTTTAAAATTTAATCCCATCCATAAGCAAGGTGGTCACTATGTTTATATATCTCATAGAAAACAACATTTATAATAAACTACAAAGAAAATAATAGACAAATGTAAAAGCCCTAAACACCAATAAATTCTCGAGCAAGTTTAATAAGATTTCAGTTCATCCTTTGGCCCAACATTGCCATGGAATTTGAAAAATGCGTTAACTTTATGTAAAGAAGCAATTTGATTAAAAAATTAACCAAGTAGCAATGCTTTCATATTGGGTTTGTTTATTTTTACTGTATATTCATGAAGACTAGAAGAAATTGAAAGAACCATAAATAGCCATAGAAACCAGTTCTATACACCATAAATAGACATATTTATTTTACCAATTGTTGGAAGTGCAACTCATAAAAAGAATGCTCTCTCTATACAATTTTGAAATACATGGTAAAATCATGTGTTCCCTGTTCCAATTTGATAGCAAATTTCTAGTGGCATGACTAGATCTAAAAAGCATTATGTGAAGAACAAATCCGTGACCCTAGAGCTAGCTTGTAATTGTAATCATCATCAGTGAACAACATTTATTTCTAGGGATCCATTTGGTTCCCAAGCCATTACAAGGCATTCCAAGCTATTTCCATCGACCAAGGTAGGGTGAAAAGTGGCAACATGCTAAAAAATGACCATTTTAATGTTGAAATGTCGCGGGACACTAGTGCAATGTGCTAGTTTCCACACAAATTCTGCTAAAATATAGTGGGAGACAAAGAAAACATGTAAGGTTAACACAAAACTGACATAATAAGGTAGTTGTTGAAAAGGGGTCTTGAGCATTCTGAAAGGGGAAAAGGCTGATGCAAGGGCTAATATGAGCCTACACAAATATTAAGGGGGGTGGATACTAAAGTGGATATAAAAATGGACGTGAAATTATCGAGGTGCAATTTTACAACACTAATATTATAGAATGAATAACATGTAAGAAATATGGGGACCCAATCCATGCACCTTCTCAAGTTTTCTAAATGATCACTACTCCATGGCCCTTTCCTATATGGGGCATCAATCTCATTAGCAAGATAACTCCCTCATCATCCAACAACCATAAGCTCATCATCATTGCTATTGATTACTTCAGTAAGTGCGCCAAATTAATTCCTCTCACTTACCTACTAGTCAACAAACTTCAAATTGATTCTTCATAATATAATATGGTTTTGATAAAGGAAAAAACGGGTTTTACAGGGACCCGAAACCACAGAGAATACTAGTCAACAAACTTCAAATTGATTTTGGATAATATAATATGTTGCTATGGTATCCCCTTCACCATTATCATCAACAATGGCAAATCCTTTGAAAACCATGAGGTGAGAGACTTTTGTGACCAATTCTAAGTTATAAACTGGTCCACTCCCTATTACGTACAAGGTAATGGCTAATCTAAGATTTATAACAAAACCCTCATCAAAATCATTAAAAATATTATTAAAATGACATTGATCATGACTAACATCTCCAACTTAATATTATTATATGGGCTTATCACACAAGAATTCACAACCCCACAAGAGCCACCGCATACTCCCTCCTCTTTGGCACTAAATCTATCCCACCAATTGAGATTGAGCTACCATCCTTGTGTATCTCATTGCATGACCTCATCAAAGATGAAGAATATAGAGTGGTATGACTACATGATCTAGAACTTCTTAATGAATTCCAACTTTATATGCTAAATTACCTCAGATCATACCGAAATATGTTCTAACATAGCTAAAATAAGCACATAAAAACTAGATATTTTTAAGTCTATGATCTTACGCTCAAAGAAAATTAGAAACATATAAATCAATATCATGAGATGAAAAAAAAAATTGAACCCAAATAGAGGGGTCCCTATGTCATCATTTCCAAAATGAAGTATAAGGGTACAAGCTAGCAATACTTTATGGTCAATATTTAGAGGAACCAATGAAAAATTTTCACCTTAGGTGGTTCCATACCTAATTTAATAAAATTAGTCTTATAAAGATAGCCAAATAAAAAATTAAAAATTAAAAATTAAAAATCAAAGAGAAAAATTACTTTATGGTGAAAACATTTTTATGTCACCTTGGAAAAGTGGCATGGTGAAAAATTTCTTGTGGGAATCATATGTAGACACTTGATTCTCATTCTCCACACATGTATTTGTTGCACTTGGGGAAAATTGAAGTACACTTGATTTATTCCATATAGTTTTCACTAATGTCATTTTAGCATTAATCCACCATTATCACCTTTTACCTTTAGCAAAGCTTTATGTTATGTTTTTATTCATGCTTAACATAAGTAATTTGATTATCCCTAATAAAAAAATTGACATCATGACATTTGTCCCCTATTATCAGTTTATCTCTACCAATCACACCACAAAAACAAACACTCCATAAAAACCTCACAATGAGTTATCTTTTAGGAAAACAATATCTTATCACACAAAAATCACTCAATCACATACATTATTTTTGCAAGGTGTGCAAGCTTGGTCTCCTTGTGTTTTGTAGCACATCACTTGGGTTCATGATATGGCTTAACTGCCTCCCGTGGATTCATTAACTCTGGTGGTTGTGTCAAGAATTAACAAGTCGATCTTTTGGTGCAATGGCAACCATTTGTGCAACAATTTGTATCAAAGCTTGGGTCACAGGTTTGAACCCCTCGCTTGTGCTAGGAAGGATTGTTGCAAGGTGTGTGCCCTTGGTCTCCTTATGTTGTGCAATGCAACGCTTGGGTTCGTGACATGACTTAACCGCCTCCCGTGGATTCATTAACTCTGGAGGTTGTATCGAGCATTAATAGGTCGATCTTTTGGTGCAATGACAACTGTTTGTGCAATAGTTCTTTGCTTTAACTCTTCATAAAATTTGTATTGAGAGTTAAAATTATCATCCCATGTGATATCTTTCTCCCAAAATATGACATCATATAAACTATCAAAATAATTTATCATTAGTTTTCAACTTGTTTGTAACGCCCCGCCACGCAACCCTAGGGGAAGTTGCAATTTACTACACAAACGAACTAATTTTTTTTTTTTATTTAAAAAAAAAGAACAATTAATATGCAAGTTCACTAACCATTGCCAACCAATCCCCTAAGGTTATGAGACTGAGTTACTTAAACTCAAACAAGAAACATGAATTAAAACCATAACATTTAATTATTTAACAAATTAATGCACATAGATTTTATACATAATAATTTACAACAAGGAATATGAGATACCACTTGATTCCAATAATATAATTTAAAACATGATTACAAAACTCATTCCTCGAATGAGATAAATCCAATAAGCATGATTACATATTACAAATTCTACCTCGATGACAAATGAGGGATAACAAGATACAAGAATTACTGAAAGAATAAAGCAAGAGAAGAAGCTGGATCCCACGAGCTCTCTGACTGGAAATCTCTTCCATACGAACAAGAAGACAACCCAACGGATTAAGGTGCACGTTCCACCCAACCATGTGATACCCGAAGGCTCATGTCACGCCCCGCCGTGCAAACCCCAAAGGAACTAATAACAACGGAACACATTTTTTTTTTTTAAAAGAATATAATAAACATACTTAAGTATTATGACATAACATTGTAACATGAGGCACAACTAGTTCCAATGGGGTACACGAAGTGACATAACTATTCTAACCCATAACAACGAAAATAAGATAACAATAAATAATCCATTACGCATATCCACTCATACCCATATCATCATTTAAAATATCTATCAACTATATCCATATTAATAACATATGCACATATGTCAATACATGGAATTATAAAGTGTTACATCTTCGATAGATACAACTCAACATAACCAACTATAACAAATGATCCTGAATAATTACATGGCCTGAATAATTATTACATCCCAATGATAGAAGAATACAATTATCTGAAAGTACAACTCAATTAATACATATACAAATTACACCAATGTCATCCCAACACATATGGGAGACAATACAACAATGAATACATTACATATGAAGTATATACAAAAATCTGGTACATAAGGACACTGGATCATCAACATCCGCCAAAACCTGCAAGTAAAAGATATATCTGCAACAAAAGAGGGAACCCAATGGGGTGCGAAGCACGTTCCACCCAACCACCCCCGTGCTGAGAGTAGACAAGGAAGGGTCCCCGACCAAGTACGCCTAACAATAACAAAGACTAACTCCCAACAGACACATAACATCAAAGACCACTTAGAAAACTCCCGACAACCATTCCAAGAGGCACAACAACAAATCACTTCTGAACATAACAATTAAACACCTTCCCAAATAATAACCAGTCACACGCACAACTTCAATTAACTCAAGGCATAATAACAAGAACCTCATCCAACAATTGACCAAAGAGAAAACATCAAGGCACTTAACCACTACAATCACAAAGTCACTTAACACAAGGTTACAATGCTTCCAGAGAACAAGATCATGAACATCACACAATAACTGGCTAACTGTTGACATAGGAAGAGTGTCATGCATAAATTGCCATGAGTTACCCTGGCTCAACCTTCCTAGGCTACCGGACCCCCATCCTGGGTTACCCTGGCTTGCCTCTACCGGCCGCCGGACCCTCACGCAAAACTATGCGTCCCATCTCATCTCGAGCCTTATCATTCACTTGCTTCACGAGAGAGACATCCTTTATCTTTATTAGTGTGAAAGCCCCCCATTGATTCATTTAGATTATCACTTAATTAAACTCTAGGTAGGTTACCCTGGCGCCCCTTTGTGTGCCGGACCCCCACAAAGAGCCACTCTCCTATCAACAACATACAAGGCATGATACCACAATAGGTAACTAAACATCACAAGCTCTCCAGTCCAAAGAGGAAACAAACAAGGAACCCACTCCACCCACTGGAGGAAACCAATCTAAATACACACTCCTTCCAAAGGAGGTACAGTTATCATTACCCACTCCTATTTCTCAGGAGGCACAAATCCCCGTTCATGGAAACCGGGTACAACATACTAGTACAATACATCAAGGCGATTCACAAAATGAACCTCTACACATAACATCCCACTCAAGAAAACTCCTCTGGAAGACTTACAGTACTCTTAACCCTAATTGCCCGACATGGGGAATAAAAGAAACATGAAAGACACGTATTCCATCTCTGGAAGCCCTTAACAATAACCTATACTTTTACGAACAGTAAGGTGAACCTAGGGTTTTCCCATACGACACAAAAGCACTATGAAGAAAATGCCATAGTAGAATTAACAAATAATTTCAAAAATCACAATTACGTTTAATCTAACCCATAAAAGGAAATAAATTACAATGAACAATAAATTCCACCTAATAACTCCATCAATTACACGAGCACACTCTTTTCAACACAACACAATAAATTTATTTCTAATTTCCTAATTAACTATAATATTGCAAAATATTAACACGTATTCACAATATATACATAAATCTCCTTTTTATATATATACATATTCAAAATAAATTAATTAAATAAAAACTATATTTAGGAACATTCTATAAGATTAACATTTATATCCTATTCCGTTTTAAAGAAAATTATAGTTTTAAAACGAATAACCTAACCACCTCTATATAAAAATAATCATTTAATAAAACTAACGGAACCATATTATTATACAAAGCAAGTTCGACTTAAATTGCATTTGAAGCATATATATAATTAAACCAAAATTTAAATTAAATCTCCACAATAAATAAATAAATATATATACATATATAATAAATAATATATATTAAATATATATTAAATATTATATAATATATATATTTATATTTTTAAATAAACTAAATATTAATAAAACAATGCACATTAATTAAAACTAAATTCAATTTTTAAATATGAACTTACAAATTATATTATAACAATTCCGAATGAGATCGAAATACGAATTAAATTAAATTAGATTTACACATTTTAAATAACAAACGAAATCTAAAAACAAAAATTAAAATAAAATAATTGCAGTTACTTGGGAGGTGCGCCTCCATTGAGGAGGCTGCGTACCTCCCAACAGGGAGGCCGCGGCCTCCCCAATGGCCGCGCACGGCAGTCAAGGGCTGCCGTGCCAGCAGCCCAAGTGGCTGCTGGGTACGGCAGTCTTTGACTGCCGCGGCCCCAAAAGCCACGCAGGGAGGGGGTACAGGGGGGTCGGGGAATGGTACGGCGAAAGCCGTCCGCCCCTTCCCCAATACCATTTATAAATTTTTTTTATTTTTTTATATTTCTTTTTTATATATAAGTTTTAAAACCTTGCTAATAAATATTTCGTTCACAGCAAACCAGTGCGCGAAAATCCGTGCACGTACAAAGGCACAATTATTTATTTTCATAAATATTCCTGTGACGCAATTTACAACGAAAATAATACGGACGTACACAAATTTCTTTACACAGAATTTTTAAAATCTAATATATATAAATATATATATATATTTTCTTTTTAATAACAAAGTATATATATATACAGAGAACCAATATTTATCTGAAAAATATATATCCAGTTAACACAACCAGAATATTATATGTTTATATAGATCATGAGAGATTCTGAACAATCAAATATATACATGGGTTTTCAAAAGATTCAATATAAATCTTGACATGCAAAACTATCCATCACGAACTCAATATAAATTTAAACATGCAACATTTATCTTCCATCAGAAATGATTCCTTTTTGTTTTATATTTCAAGCACACTAGTTTTCTCTACTAAACTACGTCGAAGGATTTTAAAACAAGTTCTGCGATAATTTACTACAGAAGATTCGAAAGTTATAAACACAAACAAGTTTTCAACATAAACTTCATTCAAACAATGTTTCGAAACATAGAAATCAGATTTATTTACAGACCTATGAAGTATTAATAATATAAAAGGGGAAAAACCTGGAATCTTGTGTCTGAAGGAGAATCCCGCCTGTAACCTCCTCTCGAATTTCTTCTGTAACTCCTTCTTCGACCTTCTTCCTTCAATGTTTTTCTGAACAATCTTCTCTTTCCAAACTCACAATAATTTTTATTCCAAAACTACTCAAAACTCAAAACTGAAAACTATTTTCTTATTTTTCTTTTCTAGATCTCAAAACTACAGAGCAAAACTCCAACCCCCAAAAACTTGTGTGTGAATAATTTTCCTCAACAAAATAATAAATCACCAATTAAAATCCATAAATCTTTTTCCGCTTTCTTTTCCAAAAAGCCTCTTTTTTTATTGGTCCTTTTCCAGCTTTTAAAAGCTCACATTTATCTAAAAATTTAATTGGAATAATTATTTAAATTTAGATATTATCTCCACAAAATTTCCCAATTTAATATAATAAATAAAAAATAATAATATTTAATTACACTCAACAGTATTAATTTAATTATAATTATTTGCACTTTTAATTAATTAAATCATTTTTAATTTATTATTTATTCAATTTTAACATTTTTCCAACTCTTGATTAAATCAAATAACAGTGAAACAATACTTAATTATTTTATGAATTATGATTAGTTAATTAAACATTAACCAAGAATAAAACAAATACTCAACAATAAAACTACATACAAGACAACGACGACACTACAGTCAAAACACGACTCACTACAGGCGACGGACTTGGGACGGGGACACTTCCAAGCCTACTCCCTTTTTTAACTTTTACCCATTGGGTTAATTTATTGCTCGCCCTGTCCTGCCGAAGCAGGTGGAATCGAGACTTATTCCTGCAATCCTGCATCCAGATAAACGTCAAGTAACACATGTATATGTATATATAATCAAACATCCTATCACGAGAAGGAATTGCAGTGTAGCAGGGCACTCGTGAACGAGTGATGCTACACTGTCCTCTCGCCTAACCTACTCTAACAATTATAATATCCATAATGAGCTAACATTTCTAACCGATTGACGTAAGATAACATGATATTAAACTACTGCATCTTAACTAATTATTAAACAATTGCATCATATAATAATACTGAATTAAATAACATCACTATAAAATCATCACATTGACATATCAACGTTAATGAAAATCTATTTAAATAAACAATAATCCAAATCAAAACATCGAGTGTCATAAATCATATAAATAATGTCACACACAACAATTAACTAAACCATGCGCCCACACGCACCAAACAACAATACAGACAATAACCGTCACAGAACATCAATCAAAACCACATGAATGTCCAACAACACATAGAGTATCATCGTAGTATCAGCGTATCAAGATAACACATAGAGATTAATAAACCTAAACAGTATGAGGGGTATTACATCCTCCCCCCCTAGGATATGGCTTACTCCTGGAAGCCATTAAACAAAAACATAGGGAAGGAACTCCCATGAAACCAATTAAACACTAGCTGAGTCAGAACCTTGATCCGTGAGGATCAACTCCTGAAAACGAAGGATGAACTGCACCCAGATGCTCGACCTGACGGATATCCACTGCAGTGAATGCCCTATGAGATCGACCCACATCACCTACTGTCGGCTCAGAAACTGCCGGCCTCTGACTACAACCAGAATTGTCTTGTTGAGGACACTCACGAGCAAAGTGGCCCTGCTGACCACAAGAGAAACATCCATTCCCTCTGCTGAGACCCTGCACAGCAGGAGCTCGACTAGATCGTGGAAAACCACCTCCACTGAACACCGACTGAGAACTCTGAGCAGGCTGATCAACACGATCACGATGAGCCCGCATCCAACTCCTATCTCTCTTCTTCTGCCTCCAACTTCGATCAGGTTGGAACTGAGAATTCTGCTGCCCAGACTGCGAAGACTGCTGTTGCCCACCCTTAGCGGGTAACTGATGCCCTCTAGAAAACCCTGTAACCTGAGATCGACCACTCTGAGAACCAACACCAACAGAAGGTGCACCACCAAACTGAACTCCCACCTGACCACCTAAAGCCAAAGCTAAATTCTCCTCAACAATGCGAGCTTTATCTACAGCTACCTCCATGGTCTTCGGCTCAAATACCCGAACACCACCACTGATCTGGGGGTTTAAACCCCTAATGAAATGTTGTACTAACATACCCTCATCATCACCTATGCCAGCAAACTGTTTGAGCTCGAAGAAACGACGCTCATACTGATCCACTGTCATATCCATCTGTCGTAGAGCATGAAACTCATCTCCGCGGCGCTGACGCCAACGATCAGAAAGGAATCGAGCTTTGAACCGCTCTAGGAACAACTCCCAAGATATAGTGCCAATATCCAAATGGAGCTTCTGCTCCTCCAACCTCCACCAAGTAGATGCGAAATCCCTCAAATGCATGATCGCACACCTAGCCTTGGTGTTGCTACCATACGGATGCATGGAAAAACACCTATTCAAATCAAACAACCAAGTCTCAGCCTCTGAACCACTGCCCATACCATCAAAAGTGGGTGGACGAGCTCTAAGGAGATCTCTCATGTGAGTAGCCATGTCTGCCTCAGATGGAGCTGAAACCCGATCTCTCTCTCCTACAACTTCCTGATCCCTATCCGGCCTAGGCCCCAAACGAGCAAGAGTATCCTCAAGCAAGCGACGCAACTGAGCATCCCCAATCTCTGGTTGATCCTGATGCTGAACACTAACCTCTGGCACAAACTGAGAAGCTTGATGATCCACATGATCAGAAACATGGGAAACAATGGGAGGTGCATCATGCTGATTACCTCCTCGACCACCTACATGACCACGACCCCTACGACCCCGCTTAGGTGGCATGATCCTGAAAAGATACACACCACAACATAAGACAAGGTACACAAATAAAAACTCTAAACAGCTAAAAAAAAAAACCTAATGGGTCCCAAAGCGCCCAGTGTTTAAACTTGGGCTCTGATACCAAGCTGTCACGCCCCGCCGTGCGAACCCCAAAGGAACTAATAACAACAGAACAATTTTTTTTTTTAAAAGAATATAATAAACATACTTAAGTATTATAACATAACATTGTATCATGAGGCACAACTAGTTCCAATGGGGTACACGAAGTGACATAACTATTCTAACCCATAACAACGAAAATAAGATAACAATAAATAATCCATTACGCATATCCACTCATACCCATTTCACCATTTAAAATATCTATCAACTATATCCACATTAATAACATATGCACATATGTCAATACATGGAATTATAAAGTGTTACATCTTCGATAGATACAACTCAACATAACCAACTATAACAAATGATCCTGAATAATTATTACATCCCAATGATAGAAGAATACAATTATCTGAAAGTACAACTCAATTAATACATATACAAATTACACCAATGTCATCCCAACACATATGGGAGACAATACAATAATGAATACATTACATATGAAGTATATACAAAAATCTGGTACATAAGGACACTGGATCATCAACATCCGCCAAAACCTGCAAGTAAAAGACATATCTGCAACAAAAGAGGGAACCCAATGGGGTGCGAAGCACGTTCCACCCAACCACCCCCG
>VDFB02196840.1:0-18615 GCA_007258455.2 Sequoia sempervirens
GGCTCTCCCTCTTTATAAGTGCTTTCTTCTTTCTGCTCCATCAAGTTTTATTCAAGATTTTGAGAGACTGTCTCGTCAGTTCCTGTGGTCTGGCAACCTTCTTCATAGAAAGTGGAGCTTGGTGAAATGGGATGTTGTCTATAGGCTGAAGCATGAAGGGGGTCTTGGTCTACGACAAATTGATTTGAATGGGCAGGCCTTGGCTGCTAAGCTGTATTGGCGTTGGTGTTCACAACAACATATGTGGTGGGCTAAAATTCTTACCCTCAAATATTTGGGTGTGGTGGAAAGCATGGAGGTTGTAAGATTCAGTTTGGAGGGAAAAGGTTCTATGATCTGGAGTACCCTCAAACGGGGTGCCAAGCTTGTGAAATAGGGCCTTTTTTAGATTTTTAATGGGGGTTGGGAAGCTCTCTTCTGGCATGACTCTTGGGATGGACATCCCCCTATTTTGTCTTCTCATCCCCACCTTCAGGACTTGTGCCAGATTTTTGAGGAGGCGGGTTGGTGTCATGTGGCCGACTTCAAATCTCAACATTCTTTGAGTCAGATTACTATGTCCAGGTGGAAGGACCCTTAGGATTGGCCTCCTGGGGGGTTTTGGAGGATCGTCAAGTGCTTGCTAAGATTCTTTCGGATCGCACCTGCAACTCTCTTCTTGGGAGGGATGTACTTGCTTGGGGTCCAAATTTGCGGGGTAAATTTTTGGTTGCCTCTGGTTATCAGGTTTTGGATAAACAAGTCTTTGGGAGCTCTGAGGTTCCTTGGTGGAAGCATGTTTGGAATAAATTTGCTTGGCCTAAGTGTAATTTTTTCTCTTGGCTTGTTGTCCAAGGTAAGTGTCTTACTTGGGACAATCTTTGGAAACGGGGTTCCAGGGCCCTTCCATGTGTGTTTTGTGTGGTCAGCATGAAGAATGCCTCTCGCATCTCTTTTTTCAATGTTCCTTTGCTAAGCATATCTGGCATCACTAGTGGAATCTCCGGAGCTTACCGTGTTGCCATGTCTCTACCTTGGATGATTTTTGGAGGAAACAGGGATCATCTCCTGCCAAAACCTCTTTTCTTAAAATTGCTTGGAGTATTGGCCCTAGTTTGATTGTTTGGCATCTTTGGTTGGAGTGCAACAGACGAATTTTCTTGGATAAAAAATTGATCTTGGAGCAACTTTGGAGGCGAATTCTTGGGGCTTTGCAGGAGACTTTGTCTGCAAAGTGTGATTTGTTTGTGCCAGTTGATCCTAGGGACTTGGGTGTTGTTAATTCCCTGCATCTTGTTGCTGGGGATAGGAGAAATTTGGGCAGAGTGCATGGTAGGTATGGGCGTGAGAGGGTGGCTCGTGATGGCTTCTGTTGTCCGCCTGCTCTAGGGGAGCTAAAAATCAATACTGACGGGTCATCTAGGGGTAATCCTAGGCATGCTGGAGTTGGTGGTATTGGTAGAGATAGCTTGGGAATGGTGGTGTTTTTCTTTTCTATGTATCATGGTTTGCATACCAATAATCTTATGGAGGCTAGTGCTATCCTTATGGTGATTGAGTGTGTGGTTGGCCTTGGGTGGTGGCGGATTTTTTGTGAGTCTGATTCTCAGGTGGTTATTGATATGTTGCATAAGCGACAATTGGAGGATATGAATTGGTAGCTTGTTGTGGTTGTCAAGTAGATTATTTCTATGTGCTCTTCTCTGGAGTCCATTGTTTTCCGCCATATTCCGTGAGAGTGGAATAGGGTGGCTGATGGATTGGCTAGATGGGCATCAAAGAGGACTAATTCTTGGTATGTGGATGGTTGGGGCAATCTTCCTAATGACATGGCCCCTGTTCTTGAGGAGTGGGTTGCGGAGGATATGAGATGCTTCTTGGGTGTGAATTAATTCTTGTGTTGTTAGGCCCCTTGTGGCTTCTTTCTTCTGACTTTGTAATGTTGTTCTGATTCAATAAAGTTTTTACCCTCTTTTTTTAAAAAAAATTATTAATATTAAATTGTAGTATTAATAATAATAAAAATGAAATCATTATAAAATTGATTATGATATAAAAAATAAGTATTTTAGAGTGAATAAGATATCAAATCAATTTAAAACCATTTTTAAATATGCTTGAAAAAATGTCTACATACAATGAATGTAGTTATGTTAGTTGCATGTCATTTGAACGCCAAATTAAAACTAAAGAGTTTTTCCTTACATTGAATTTTTCTTTTTGATGGATGCCATTGTAATACACCTCACGATGTAATTATAAAGGAAAGAAAAATAATTGTTCATTTTAAAAATTCTAAATAAATTAATGTATTCAAAATTAAAAAAATGAAAATTAAATAAAAAATATTCTAAATTTATTATTACATATAAAAATATGTTTCTAAATTAATATATTTAAAACATTAAAAAAATGCAATATTTTTTAAAAAATTGAAAATATTTCAAAAAGGAAAAATCATTAATATTCAATTTTATTCAAAACTAAATATTATAAATGAAGATTTAATTATACCAAAATAGAGCAACTTAAATATATAGTCTAATAGAAGGCCTTTCATAATAAGATCACATCTAAAATCAATTTAAAACTAGCAATCACACTTTGGTGTGCAATGGGTATGTCAAAGATGTGTGGAAGGTAAATTAGGGAAAATTTTGGTCATTTTTTTGCATACACTTGTGTAGTAAACATGAGGTCAATTGGTAGTCCATTTAGAAAATGATGTTTGTGCAATAAAGGTCTCAAATTTCAACAGAAAAGTGACAAATTCAAAACAATTATGCATCCACTTAGAATGATCTACACACAACTAAAACAAAACATCTAAATCAGGAAGATAATCAAGCTCCATTGCCAATAGGCTCATGTTATGCTTCAAATAGAGAGAAAGGGAGAGGTAGAGATGGAAAGAGGGAGAGATATAGGGGGAAGAGCAAGAGAGATACAAAGGGGTAATGAGATATAGATAGATATGGAAAAGAAAATCCAAAAATGGAGATGGAGATGGAGGAGATGGATATGGAGAGGAGAGGGAGATAAATAGAGAGAGAGGATAGAGGGGTAGATAGAGATGGAAGACATAAATATATAGAGATAGAGAGATAGGGAGAGACAGGGAGAGAATGAGGGGGGATAAAAAGACAAAGGTATAGGGAGTGATATATAAGAGGTAGAGATGGAAAGATATAGGGGTAGAGAGACATGTAGAGATAATAAGATAGAGATAGAGAGGTAGAGAGATAGATATAGAGATAGAGGAAGAAATAGGGAGGGAGAAACAAGGAGTGTGTGTGTGTGTATGCATAAGAGAGAGAGAGAGGGAGATAGTTATGTATAAATATATAGAGAAGGAGGGAGAGGAAGGAGAAAAATAGAGATAGGAGAGAAGTATAAAGATATAGAAAGGAGTGATAGGGAGAAAGGGGGAGAGAGGGAGGTATAGAGATAAAAAGAGGGAGAGATAGGGATATAAAGTAGAGATTGAGAGATATATATAACTTGGGAAAGATGGAGGGGGTGAGATATAGAGAGTCAAAGAAAAATACAAAGCAATAAAGATATAGAGGGAGAGATGGAAGGATAGAAAAAGAGGGAAAGGGATAAATAGAGACAAAAGGAGGGAGGCAATGAAAGAGGGGGAGTTGGAGAAAGAAAGATTTAAAGATATATGAAGTGATAAATAGAGAGAGGTAGAGAGGGATATAGAGAGAGTAGGAGAGATGGAGGGAGAGATTGAGTGAATAAGTGAGAGATAAAGATAATGAGATATAAAGAATGAGGGAGAAGGAGAGATTGGAAGATAGAGATAGAGGAGGAAGAGTGACAAAGAAATGAGGTGATAGATATAATTAATAGAGAGGGAGAGGGAGAGGGAGAGGGAGAGAGAGAGAGAGAGATAGAGGGGGGGAGGTAGATATAGGGAGGGGAAAATAGAGAGTATGTGTGTGAGAGTGAGAGAAATATATAGAGATAAATATTGGGAGGGATAAATAGGGAGTGTGTGTGAGTGAGGGAGGGAGAGATATTGAGATATAGATAGAAAGGGATATATATATATATAAGGAGAGAGAGAGAGGGAGATAAATAGAGAGAATAGAGAAGTAGAGAGATGTAGAAAGAGAGAGTGATAGGGAGAGAGAGAGATTAGAAAAGATATAGGGGAAAGAGTGAGTGATATGTAGGGAGATGTAAGGACTTAGAGATAAGGTTAGGGTTAGGGTTAAGAGACATAGTTAGGATTAGGGTTAGGGTTAGCATAAAAATTAGGATTAGGGTTAGCATGAAGATTAGCTTAAAAATAGGGTTAGAGTTAGGATTAGGATTACAATTACAATTAGATTTAAGATCAATTTTAGGATCAAGATTATGGTTAGGGTTACGATTTACATCATGGCTATGGTTATGCTTAGGGTTAGGTTTTGGGTTAGAGATATAGTTAGGTTTAATGTCACTATGTGGTAAGGTTTAGGGTTAGAAAATGACTTAGGAATAGGGTTACGGTTAAGATTGAGAGATATAGTTAGGGTTAGGGTTAAGATTAGGCTAAAGATATAGTTAAGGTTAGGGTAAAGAGATATAGTTAGGATTAGGGTTAGGTTAAGAGATATAGTTAGGGTTAGGGTTAGGGATCAGTTAGGATTAAGCTTCAATTATGATTCAATTAGAGGTCAATTAGGGTTATGACTAGGATTAAAGTTAGGTCGAGGTTTAGTTAGGTTTAGGGTCCTAAAATAAAGCTTGGGTTAGGGTTCAATTAGGGTTTGGATTGTGGTTTGGGTTCAATTAGGGATAAGATTCAATAGGTTAGGCTTAGAGTTAGGGATCAATATTAATTAAGATTGAATTTTAATAGGGTTAGGGTTAGGGTTTTAATATAAATCCTAGGGTTAAAGGGTTTGCATTTAATTAGGGTTAGAGTTAGGGTTAGATTTATATTAGGGGTAGAGTTAGGAGTTATAAATTAATATTAGTGTTAGGGTTTGTGTAAGGGTTAGGGTTAGTGCTAGATGATTAATTAGTGTGAGGGTTAGGATTTAATTAGGACTAAGATTCAATTAGGGAGGGTTAGGGTTCAATTGATGTTCAATTAAGGTAAGGGTTCTAGGATAAAGTTTGGGTAAGGCTTACGATTGGGGTTAGAATTCAATTAGGATTAGAGTTAGGGTTACAATTATGGTAAGGGTTAAGATTTGATTAGGAATTAATTAGGGATATGGTTAGGTTTTATATTCAATTAGGGTTAGGGTTTAACTAAGGTTAGGATTAATATTTAATTATATAATTAGGGTTAAATTAAGGTTACAGTTAGGGTTCATTTAGGCTTAGGTTTAGGGTTTAATTAGGGTTACAGTTAGAATTAAGGTTAGGGTTAGTGTTTAGGTTCAATTAGGGTTATAGTTAGACTTAAAGTTAGGATTAGTGTTTAGGTTCAATTAGGGTTGAATTTCAACAAGATAAGGGTTATGGTTAAGGTTAGGATTATAAGATAGATCCCAAGGCTACAATTTGTGTTTAATTAGGGTTAGGTATCTATTAGGGTTAGGATTAGGAGTTATAAGATAGAGTTAGGGTTATATTTATATTAAGGTTAGAGTTAGGAGTTATAAGTTAAGATTAGGTTCAATGTTAGAGTAAGGGTTAGGGTTAGGGTTGGGGATTAATTACTATTAGGGTTAGGGTTTAATAAGGGTTAAGATTCAATTAGGGTTAGGTTCAATTGATGTTTAATTAGGATTGGGGTTCTAGGATAATTTTTTGTGTTAGGGTTGGGGTTATAATTCAACTAGGATTAGGGTTAGTGTTACAATTGCAATAAGGGTTAAGATTCAATTAGGGTTTTGATTAGGTTTTATATTCAATTAGGGTAATGGTTCAACTGGTGTTATCATTATGTAGACATCCAAATTTGGACACTTAATTTATCCAAATTTATCACTTTTCGTCCAAACATCCTCTTATCCGAGTTAATTAAATAATATTACTATTATTTAATTAATATCTTTAATTCTGCCAAATCCCTAAGGTATTTAATTAATAGGGTAAAAGCACAAAGCTATGTCACACTTTATAAAGGAAACGGCCAACGCTAATCCAATTTTTAAACTTGAATCACTAAAAAGTGGCATATATGTTTTGAATTTTGAAATGATGTAAACTAGTTAAATATGTATTTTCTAGTATATTTTATGTTTGTATTTTAAAAAAAAATTAAAAAATATATTTTAAACTAGTTTTTAATAAATTAAAACTATAATTTAGTTGCTGATAAAATGTTGAAAAATGAAGTTGCATGGAACGTCAAACTTTTTATAGTAAATTTTAGTTTTTTTCTTTCAATTTTTTTGTGTGTATTTATAACTTGAAATTTTAGTGCATGGATATTTTTTTTTCCAATTTTGATAAATATATATTTTTCAATAAATATAAAAAATGTGCATGAATTAAAAAACAACTGTTTTCATCAGACGTCAACTTTCATATGAAATATTAATCTAAAATGGAAAAAGAATTATACCATCTTAAAATAGATTCTTTTATCTAGTGCATCATATTTTTTTCAATTTTTTTAAATAAGTTTTAGTATTTTTCCTTGGCATAGTAATCGACCTAATATTTTGTGCTGATAACTTACTTTTACTAAAAATAAAATATAAAATATAAAAAGTAATTAAACTATTAAAACAAATATATTTTTGAAAACTACACTTATGGATCTACAAAGGGTTATTTTTATAATTTTAAAAAAATATTATTTACATTACTAGGAGTTATTGAAACTTTAAGTTTTTTAAATAATTTATTTTTTTGGTAAATTGGACTCATAGTGATTATCCATATATTTTTAGCCAGCAATTTTAGTTGAAAAAGTTGTGGAAGTATCTAACTTAGCTAGAATGAATCTTACTAGATCATATGTTTGACCAAAATTGATTTTTAGTTAGAAATACTTAAATTCAATTGTACTGTTAAGTTGGCTGAAAGTGTGACACAACTTTGTGCTTTTACCCAATAATTAAATACCTTACCCTCCTTAATCCTCTTTTCATCAAATAAATTAAATAAATATTACATTTATTTAATTTCTCACATGTCATTTTCATCTAATCCTAATCCATCTCCTAATTTCTTCATTAGGGATGTGCACATGCCTAATCCTTGATTAGGATGTGTCACATCCTCCAAATTTTGCAAGTTGGCTTCTAATCCTCATTTATCTTCTAATTATTGATTAATTAAGCCTAATCATTCTCCAAGGAATTTTTAATTCCTTTTTATTCTTCCTAGATTCCCTTTTTATATGTGAATTTTTAATTCACATTCCATCCTTCCAAGGCTTGTGAACCTTGGACTTGTCACAATCACCACATGTGACCAACCTTTGGACTTGTCACAATCTCCACATGTGACCAAGTCCCACCTTTTTGGAGCCCACCTTTTACCCTCTAGATCATCCTAAGAATGTGAATTTTTAATTCACATTTATCCCCCCAACCACCTTTCCTTTTCCCATGTAGATTTTTGAGGAATTCTAAAATTCCTCAAATGTCCCTTTCACTCCCACTTGGGAACAAGAAATCCCTTTTTGTGGAAATCCTCTCACTCCCCAAGGTGCATGTCCTTTTCCACCTCATGTACCCTCTTGACACCTCATCTCCATCTCATCCCCCTTTGGCCACTTCACCCTCCACATGTCAAGATGTGAGGGCTTGTGGGTTCTCAACCCACCATAGCCCTTCATCTTGGTCTTGTTGGATCAATCTTGACCGTTGAATTCTCTAGAGAATTCAAGTTTCTCTATAAATACCCCCTCCTCAAGGGCATTTTGGAGGACTTTTGATTTTGCAACTACATGCTGCCATTTTGTGCACTCACCTAGTCTTCACCTACATCCACTTGCATTTTACATCCAAGCACATAGTAAAGATCTTCAATAGAGCCATCAAGGAGCACACAACCAATCCAAGCAAGGGGCCAATCAAAGGAGTATCAGCAACAAAGGGGAGGTAAACCGTTTGTCTCATATTATCTAGTTTTCTCATTGTTTTGTCACTCTCTTTTGGCTAATCTTGAGGTGTTCTTGATATTTTGTTTTCCACATTTCTAAGTCATTTTGCACATTTAGAATAGCATAAAATATCGAGGTTCACATTTCTGGCATGCCCGATGGGACCCACAAATGGGCTCCCATATTTTACGTTTTCTGTTGTTTAAGTTTTTGCAGGAACGCGTCGCAGAGGGGCGGCTACGCCCCATTTTTCCGCAGAGGGGCGGTCACGCCCCATTTTTCACAAAAGGGAGGCCACGCCCCATTTTTCACAGAAGGGCGATTATGCCCCTATTTTTTCTGCAGAAGTGCAATTACGCCCCTGTTTTTGCTGTAGAAGTGCAATTACGCCCCTGTTTTTGCTGCAGAAGTGCAATTACGCCCCTGTTTTGCTGTAGAAGTGCAATCACGCCCCTGTTTTGCTGCAGAAGGGCGGCTACGCCCCTATTTTGCTACAGAAGGGTGGCTACGCCCCTGTTTTGCTGCAAAAGTGTGTTTACGCCTTCCTGAGCACTCGAAACCCCTCCATTTGGATTCATTCCGCCTTTAAACCTTCATTTCACCATTCCAAACCATTACCTCATCATCCCAAACCTTCATTTTATCACTTTAAACCATCAGAAACCTCCATTTACCCCTTTTAAACCTCCATCTCATTATTCCAAACTTTCCTTCAACCATCCTAAATCCCCATACATTCTCCACATTTATCCTTAATCCCTCATTTATTCTAATTTCTTCCTAATACACCAATCATTTCTTGCCATTTACATTTCCAAATACCACCCATAACCAAACCGTCCTACCCTTGTATTACAAAGTGGTTACCTAAATTGACCATAGCACTTGAAATTGATTATTAGTCTTTAACTTCAAACCCAATCAATTCTCTTCCATCTTGAGGTGAATTCGGTGTTGTAAGTTATCATCCTCGGCCCAATCAATCCATTCCTAGCTTAAGGTGGATTCGGTGCCGTAATCATCCTATTAATCAATCAAAGCTCTAGGGTTACTAAGGGTAATCTCACATGATCAAGCTTAAGTTCTCTCTCCTACATCCTTCATCCAATCCAATCAAATCCAATCCAATCCAATCCAAGTCCAATCAAAATCAAGTCCAATCAAATCCAATCAAATCCAAATCCAATCAAATCCAAATCCAATCCAATCAAATCCAATCCAATCAAATCCAATCAAATCCAAATACAATCCAACCCTAATCCAACCCAATCAAATCCAATCCAATCCAATCAAATCAAATCCAAATCCAATCCAATCAAATCTAATCAAATCCAATTCAATCAAATCCAAATCCGATCCAATCAAATCCAATCAAATCCAATCCAATCAAATCCAATCCAATCCAAATCCAATCCAATCAAATCCAAATCTAATCCAATCCAAGCAAATCCAATCCGATATATTCAATCAAAATCTAACCCAATCAACCTTATCCAATCCAATCCAACCCAATCACCTTCGACCCAATCAATCTACTTCCATCTTGAAGTAGATTCGGTGTCACAATCATCCTTTGATAATCAAATCTTATCATCATAATCAATCCCATTGCATCATCCAATCATCCTAATCTGAGCTTTAGTCCAATCCTGATCTGAGCTTGACCCAAATCCCGATTTGAGCTTTAATCCGTTCCCATCCAAAATCTTTTATCCATCCTCTTTATCCTTTCACCATCATGAATCCTTATCCCCCATCAATAGTGGTCAAGGGAAACCCTAATTACATTGACAATGATAACGAAAGTCTTGTTGATCAAGAGGAATATGACATAGACCCCCTTGACACTATCATTGCTAGTAAGCTTTCTCCACCCACTTTCCAAAATCCAATCACCCCTCGAAGTTATCCTGCTATGTCTTCGCCCATGCCTTAATCATGTTGTTTCAAGTACCTTTTTGACAAGGATATCCGCCATTCATCATACCTCTTCATCTACATCGCCCTTCTTATCCAACACCCACATCCTCTTATCCTAGTCTACCATCTCAATACCCCTATCCTAATCCCCCATCCACATCCCTTCCAATCCATCCACCATATGCCCCACCACCCTAATCTTCCACGCCACCCACTCCACTTAATCCGGCAGCATCCACACCCTTTTACCTTAATACTACATCCACATATCCTCATCCTAATCCATCATCCCAATACCCTTATTATAATCCATCCCCCACACCCTCTTGTTCCACTACACCACTTATATCCTCTTGTCCTAATCCACAATCCATGTCCCCCTATCTTAATTCACCACTCCAATATCCTTACCTTAACCCTCCGTCCACTCCTAGTCCTCCATCTACTCCTAGCCCACCAATCCCTAGTCCTAACCCTAGTCCATTAACCCATAAACCTTCAGCCACTCCCACCTCGCCATCTCAGTCTAGTGCATTCAAGTTTCCAAGGACTTATAACAAAAGAAACATCCTCACTTCCACACATTGCGCCATGGAACCATGCCATCCCTAATTCCATCATCCATGGTCATTAGTGACGGTGACCCTTCTCCATCCAACACCTATCATTGATGAAACCATTTAACCCACTAAATCCATTGAACCCCCATCTCCTACCTAAGAACCACCGAATCCATCAAGACGCCTTACCCAATCCACTCCCTCTCTACTCCTAGATCCACCCAAATCCAACTTAATTCTCCTAATTCTAGTAGCATCTTCCAAACCCATTCCAATGAACCTCATGAATCTTCCATCCCTCCATCTTCCCCACTTGAAGAGTCCCAACAAGACTCTGTTACCATGCCTCGCACACACGATGAGTCACGCCAAGAGTCTAATCCAAAGCATGTCAACATATCCCATTCTCTAGATCAAGATCCTACCATCCCATATAGTCCACCTCAAGATCACAGTCCCCCATCCATTCCATCCCATGATCCCCCTGTCACTCGATCTTCCACCACTCCATCTCCATCTCCATCGCATGAGCCCACTACCACAGATCCAAATCCTATCATATCCCCTGATCCCTCTCCTGATATCACCCATCCACATGCTACTATCCCTTCATCTCCCTCTCATGATCCCCCATCATTGCCTAAAACTGCTATACCTACACCGCTTGCATATCCCCTTGGTACTCTCACATTCTTCCATGGTGGCCTCCTCGCAGAAGAAAAGCATAGTGTATTTACCGCCCATCCTCCTCCACCTAATAATGGACTTGCATCATGTTTTCTGAATAACACAAATCCTATCCTAGATCGAATGCTCAAGAGAATGAACTATCAAGGAAAAGGTCTAGGCCTTCATGAGCAAGGTATTATAGAGCCCATCCAAGCTAAAGAACATTTGTCTCTGCAAAGTCTTGGATGTACTACTCATGACTCGCAATCTAAAGATGTTGGTACAACCTCTAGATGTCCTCAACAAGCCTTTTCCAAAAGAAATATCGGCTCTTCACATCGCCCCACCAGATCATATGTGGCCATCCCTCCTCCTCTATCGTATCACCTCAAAACAACTTTCCATCTCCTCCCTCATCTGCTCCATCCATTTTGGGTCCTCACATCCCTCCATCTACCATCTCTAATCCTCCATCTACCATGCCAGGTCCTATGTCTATTTTGGGCCCCTATATCCCAAAATCACCTCCTCCATCTCATCCTATTCATCCTTTCATCCATCCAACGCCTATCCATGTCATCCATCATATACATCCCTCTCACATGTCCCATAATCAGGATCAACAAAGGCACATATCTAAACATCCCCCATCTACACGTAATCCCCATACTCCTACCTCCAGTGCTCCACATTGTCCATCCCCTCACACCCATCCCATTGCTAATAAATGCACTTTGGATGCTAACATAAAAATGCATAAATCCAAACATCCACATGGATCTAAAGCTCCCCATGTTCCCTCTACAAGACATGGTGAAGAAAAGAAAAACAAAATCCCAAATCAAAATCAAATCTATAGCTCGCAAAGAGCCAACAAAGCAAAGATCAAAACCATGTGGATCCCAAAGAAAAAAGATGCAATGCCATCACATAAAAAATCTGTAAGAACATCCAAAGTTGCTAATCCAAAAGCTAGTCATACACCCCTTTCATCTCCTAAGTCTGTTTTGGGTCCTTATGTTCCAAAGTTCACCGCCCCATCTCCTCCATTATCCACACATTCTCCATCCAGTAATCCTCTCATCTTTTCACATCCACCACCACATGTGCCAATGTTGGTCTTGAACACATCTCCCCATCACATATCCACCCCATCATTCTATCCATACCCTTTCCAGCATCCCATCCATTACCCCACATATCTCCCCCATCAAATTCCCCTAATTCATCCTCTTGCATAATCCATTTATCCTCATAAAGTTGTACCAACATCCAATAGTCAATTCAAACATGGGCTCTTACTACCTCATATAGAACTTGATGCTTGCGTCCTTGTCCATATCCTTATCGCATGTCTTCTAAATCCACTTATTCGCCTCCCTATCCTTATCCATCTCCTTCTGCATACTATCCAACAAATCCAAAAATCCAAAAAAAAAGTCACAAAAAAATAAAAATAAATAAAATAGTAAAGAGAAAAAAATTCGTCCAATGGTGAAAACTTGGCAAACAAGCGCCTTGGATAAGTACCATGATGAAAACCTGGCAAACAGGCGTCATGCGTAAATCCCCATCTACACTTGGGGGCAACTTCCTGATATGCATTCCCACTATGCTTCCTATGCATCCCGCTATGCACTTGTCTTCATATTATCCGTCCTCTTCATAAAACCCCTCCATCCCACCCATCTTCCGCATCCTACCATCATATCCCATTTATCTCCTATCCCTTCATCCTTCTTGTGATCTTGGTCAAAACAGGGGCACCTATCTATACATGCTTTGGCCACCTCTTGGTATACATTCCCTTCCTCCATGCTCTATCATATTCCTTGGTCACTCATCCTATCCACCTCTAGTTATTTGGAAAAATTGCCAAATTTGGAAAAATTTGCTTGTCAACACCTTACATCCCTTAAAGCCCTGGAACTCGGTGTAGAATCAATTCAATCATATCCTTCAATCATTCTAGTCTTGAATCTGATCCTCCTCTAAGCTTTAATCTTATCCCAATCTGAGCTTAGCCAAACCCCTAATCTGGGCTTTCATCCATCTGCAACAAAGTCTTAAGATCCCTCCCTCCATCTTCTTCAATTTTCTCCTATTCATCCATTCACTCATTCCATATACCCATTCCTCTACTTCGAACCTTCATCTATCATCTCAACACTTCATCGAACCTCCTATCATCTCAAACATTCATCAAACCTCCTTCTATCATTTCAAACTCTCATTCCATAATCTTGCTCAATCATTTACTCACCTGTCCCCACCCTTCACTTTCTAGTTCCAAGCATCAGTCATCTCTCCATCTAGTTACCTTTTCCTCATCCAAATCCTTATCCCTCTACCCAATCCACCCAAACAATCCTTTTCCTTCCCCCCATCCCATCTCCTAATCCCTTGTCATTGGCTACTCCCCATACAATCCATTGTCATCTATGTTATCGCCATCACTTCTACTTCTTTTTCACATCTTTTCCATCTCCTATCATTTCTCATCATTCATCTATTCGTCATCTCATCCTCCCAATTCATCTTTTGATGATTTGAATAACTATACTATCCCATCCCTGAGCTTTATATAGTCACTATCCTCGAATCCAATCCAATCCAATCCAACAGGTCTATCTTGTTCTGTCGTGTCAGTTCAGTCATTTTAACCCCTTATCTAGGGTTATCTCATCATCTTTCATCCATCACTTGTCTGTGGCCTTCTGTCGAACTACGTTGCCCCTGCGCTTTCACGTAGGCAAGGTTGATCATTTGATCTACCCCCGGGTTTCCATCATCGATCTTCATTGTTCCATCATCGAGCTTCATTGTCCACTTTGGTCCTCTATCGTCTATCATCAGTCTTTCTCCTTTTGTCCATCCTATCTTTACCATCCATCAAGGTCTCCATCTTGGTCAGTCGTCCACCTTTCACTGAACTACGAGGGCTCTGCGCTTTCACGTAGGCAAGGCTAATCTTTGATCGGCCCCCGAGCCCCTAGGTCTTTAGGTTTTGTTAGTCCCATGTCTTGTCTTCCTTGTGTCGTGCCATCAAGCTATGCCCTTATCTAGCAGGTTCTTAACAAATGAGATCCACTTGTATCATGAAATCCAATCGATTTTGAACATCCCGCATCATAACGATCTTTTAGTATCCATCATCTTTGGTCTCAACAGGATGCATCCTTCCTAATAGACCTCATCAATCCCATCTATCCCATTGATCCTATGGCAAAGGACATTTGAAATTGCTTGCGATCTTTTGATGCTGTTGGCTTTTGTTTATCATTGGAGCTCCCTATCATCACTTGTCAAGGCCACCATAATCCATCATATTATGGTGTGTTTTGATTGGTCAACATAGGGGCATATCCTGATCTTTTTATGTCTATTTGTGTCTTCTTGGTTGTCCCACATAGTACCCACCAAGATCTCCGAGGTCTTGTGTTATGCTGGGGCATCCTTTTGTGCTTATGGTTATCTCAATACAGCTATTCCCTTGTTTCCATTCTTCTTTCTATTATATTTCCTTCAAACACTATTTACCATTCCATACCCTTTGGTGTCTGCTACTATATACTTTCCTCCATTCTTAAATTACATTAGGATTACATTTCCCATTTCTTTCCACTCACATGTATTCCCCCATCCATTCATCCTTCATCCTTATCTCCCATCCCTATCCAATCCCCATCCATTCCATTTAGCCCGAATCATCTAATCATATCCTTGGTCTTGTTCTCAGTCTTGTTACCAACCTTGACCCATCATTATCATCATCCATTAGTATCCTTCCTCCATGGTGTTGTTTTGGGATGTATCCTCCCCTCATCAACAACACTTTCATCATCATCCTCGGGAGGTATTCTTCCCTATCCTTTAGTGGTGTTTTGGGATGTATCCTTCCCTCATCAATACCACTCAGTGGGATGTATCCTTCCCTATCCTCATGTTGTTTTGGGATCTTTAATTCCCTCATTGACAACCCTCCATCCATCATCAACCCATTTTGGCTTGTACCTTGACTGGGGCAGCATCACTTTTTGTCCTCAAATCCATTTGTGCTTCATCTCCTATCGCTTCTCCTTCTCATCACCTTGCATCATTTTCCTCATCTCCCCTTGCATCACATCATCTATTTCGAGAGCACACACGTGTTCTCTTCAACCCGCATGTCCTCTCGAGGGGGCATCCTTCATCCCTATTTTTCATCATTTTCTTTTTCCCTTCCTAGTCACTCCTTTGGATGGTAGGCATCTTCAATCTAACCATCTCTTCAGGTTCTATGTTTTAATATTCTTTGAAATGATGCTACTTCATAGCACCATCTCAAAGAGGGGCAAAATGTAGACATCCAAATTTGGACACTTAATTTATCCAAATTTATCACTTTTCGTCTAAACATCCTCTTATCCGAGTTAATTAAATAATATTACTGTTATTTAATTAATATCTTTAATTCTGCTAAATCCCTAAGGTATTTAATTAATAATTAAATACCTTACCCTCCTTAATCCTCTTTTCATCAAATAAATTAAATAAATATTACATTTATTTAATTCCTCACATGTCATTTTCATCTAATCCTAATCCATTTCCTAATCTCTTCATTAGGGATGTGCACATACCTAATCCTTGATTAGGATGTGTCACATCCTCCAACTTTTGCAAGTTGGATTCTAATCCTTATTAACCACTAATTATCTTCTAATCACTGATTAATTAAGCCCTGAAATCATTCTCTAGGGTACTGTTCCTTTTTATTCTTCTAGGTTCCCTCTTTTGTAATGTGAATTTTTAATTCACATTCCATCCTTCCAAGGCTTCTAGAACCTTGGACTTGTCACAATCACCACATGTGACCAACCTTGGACTTGTCACAATCTCCACATGTGACCAAGTCCCACCTTTTTGGAGCCCACCTTTTACCCTCTAGATCATCCTAAGAATGTGAATTTTTAATTCACATTTATCCCCCCAACCACCTTTCCTTTTCCCATGTAGATTTTTGAGGAATTCTAAAATTCCTCAAATGTCCCTTTCACTCCCACTTGGGAACAAGAAATCCCTTTTTGTGGAAATCCTCTCACTCCCCAAGGTGCATGTCCTTTTCCACCTCATGTACCCTCTTGACACCTCATCTCTATCTCATCCCCCTTTGGCCACTTCACCCTCTACATGTCAAGATGTGAGGGCTTGTGGGTTCTCAACCCACCATAGCCCTTCATCTTGGTCTTGTTGGATCAATCTTGACCGTTGAATTCTCTAGAGAATTCAAGTTTCTCTATAAATACCCCCTCCTCAAGGGCATTTTGGAGGACTTTTGATTTTGCAACTACATGCTGCCATTTTGTGCACTCACCTAGTCTTCACCTACATCCACTTGCATTTTACATCCAAGCACATAGTAAAGATCTTCAATAGAGCCATCAAGGAGCACACAACCAATCCAAGCAAGGGGCCAATCAAAGGAGTATCATCAACAAAGGGGAGGTAAACCGTTTGTCTCATATTATCTAGTTTTCTCATTGTTTTGTCACTCTCTTTTGGCTAATCTTGAGGTGTTCTTGATATTTTGTTTTCCACATTTCTAAGTCATTTTGCACATTTAGAATAGCATAAAATATCGAGGTTCACACATTAGTATTCAATTATAATTAAAGTTAGGTTGGGGTTAAGCTTAATTTAGGTTTAAGGTTAGGTTTTGATTGGGGTTAAAATTAGAATTAAGGTATTTCTTATAAGTATGATTATGAATAGGGCTAGAATTATTGTTAAGGTTATAATTTGGACTAGCATTACAAGTAGGACAAAGGATAAGATTATAATTCTAATTGTAACACTAAAACTACCACTATTTTTTAATCACCCTAAATTTATAACTAATACTAATTCTAATTACAACCCTAACCCTAATTCTAGCTCAAATTTTAACCCTAACCCTAACCATAACCCGAACTCTAACTCTAACCCTAACCCTAACATTAACAATATTTCTAACCCACCCTAATTCTACAACTAACACTAATTCGAATTGCAACCCTAGCCCTAATCCTAATTATGTCTCTTATCATAATCCTCACTCTAATCCTAATCCTAACCCTAACCTTAATTGTAACCCTAATACTAACCTAATCCTAACCATAAACCTAACCCTAACCCTAAACCCAGGCCACAACCCAGGCTTTAGATCAAGATTAGCTCAGGCCTAGCCCTACCCTGGCACAAAGATCCCTTGCCTAGTCCTAAGTGCTTTAACCCTAACCCTAACCATGATAATTTTTTCTTCCATGTTCTGATGCAATTGCTACTAGCATATATATATATAATATCCAAAGAGATATCCTTCTCGAGGTGTCTATTTTTAATAAATTTTCTCACATAAAACTGCAATAGAGTCTTGAGAAGGATATCTCTCGACCTATTTTATATATATTATTAAATATATATATGCTAGTATGTGAATAGAGACACATTTGATTAATTCTCACCTTAATAAAATAACTAAACCATGTTTGGCGGTTGTGTACCGCATAGGAATGGAAAAAGAAATATATGTTAACTTTTGGCATGCATGGATGAGTAAACATATTGTATAGGTTGCTCATGAAAACTCTATGTAGGAAATTATCTAACGTTCCCACATAAAGGTTTGCATGAAAGATTGACAACTAACTAAAGTTGTAGATAATGGATTGAAGAGTGTTGAAAATAATATAATACAAAAATAATTAAAAAATATATAATAATATTAATACAATATTTAATATAATATTAATAATAAAATAATACAATAATAATATTAGTATAATAATAATATAAATAACAAAATGTTATATTATATAATATAATGATTTACATAATCAAATATTTTGTTTTTGAAATATAAAGCAACAAAACAAGGGTGCTGACCCATAAGTATAAGGCACCAAAGGCCATCCAACGAAAGCACACTAACAACACAGTGACAGCAAAGAGAAAGCCATCACTCACATCACATCATCAAAAACAAAAAGTAACAGTATACGTAAGATGACAAGGTTCAACATGCAAGCATGAAACCGGCCAAATAAGTCCAGAGACCACTAGGGGTCCATCAAGTTTAGCAGAAAAAAACAAACAAGACATAAAATAAACAAGAACAAACAGGCCCAACGGCCTAATTCTTATCCTTCCTGCCAAGAAAATCCTATAAGGTAGTCACCCAATCCGCCGTGAGGAACTCGAGCAGCTCCTTGAAATTAGCATCAAGTTTAGCACCATCAGTGGACTTGTCCTTCTGCAACAACACAGACTGGTTGTCAACCTATGCATGACGCTCAGGGAAAATTGGGTCACCTCTTGGACCTTCTTTTCCAGCCTCTCCAATCTCCCCTTCAGCAAGCCAACCTGTTCCCAAGCCTGGTCTTTTTCCTTGTGATCATCCTTCAAGGGGGATTTTCCTTTAATAGCATCAGAGGACCAGGGAGTAATTTCTAGCACATT
>VDFB02196841.1:0-11293 GCA_007258455.2 Sequoia sempervirens
CTTGTGTGCTACATTTTGTACTCATATATATGACATATTTTAAGAGTAAAATAAAACATGTTTCTCAATCCTTTATTATGGAAGTGCTTACCACTCTCTGAAGCTTTCATTGAGGTTTTTTTTCAAACAATTATACCAAGCAGCTTATTGTCTTGTGTATGCTACCAAATTTTCCATACATCTCTTTCAAAAATTGGAATATACTCCTCCCACATTGATAGATCTTGAAACAATTTTAGTTTCATCTCTATTTATAAATTTATCTCATCACTAAACCTACCTCATCACTTATATTTTAGATATATTTTTAAATGTTCCTTGATTGGTCTACCTACAATGGATTCTAACCCTTCTCTCCATTTTTAGAAGACTCTTTATTGAAGGCTAAGTTAGCAACATGGGGAAAGGTGCAGCCTATCTTGCAATCATGGCTCAAAATGGAAGCATGGACAAAGCATTTGAATTGTGATGAAACTAGGGGAGGTCCTGCAACACAACTGAACACAAAAAATCAACCAACAACAACAATTCACAAGACACAATTCTCAAAACTCTTCACTTTTCACCAAATTAGCACTCTTCCTTGTACCATTGCCAACTCATTCAATCAGGTATTTCTTCTCAATAATATTCTTTTAGACCAAGACTTGAACCATTTCAAGACCCTTTAGGGTACAAAATCACATGCCAATAAACCACTATTGGTTTCTTTGTAACAACTTTCTCAAATCGGGCTTTCTACGCCAACTAGGCCTCAAATTAGGACACTTTAGCAAAGAAACTTATCTTGAAACTTGACCAAAACCTCCAAACACATGTGGGAAGAAATTATATGTATTCAAACCAAAGAATTCACAATTATTTCTCAGAAATTCATCCACCAAGATGCCAAAACCAAAAACCCTCTTTTTAAGCCAAATAACCTAGGGCTTATTGGAAAAAACACTTCCCAACCTTATAAAAACATGCCACCACCTCAAACAGGTCTAAAATGGCCTACACAAACTCAATTCAATAAGAAACAATGCTTCCCTAACACAATACTCACTTTAGCATGTCAAAACCTCTCAAATTCACATAGAAAACACCAAATTTCACTCTAGGGCTTCATGCCCAACTCAACTCTTGACCTCCCTTGTACTTACTCAACATTCCCACACCTTTTTAGTGATTTTGTAGACCCATTCCTTGAGTTAGAGTGGCCACAGTGAGAGGAATGGGTCAATGCACCATTTTAAATTACTTTCAAACCTTAAAACTATGTGTTCAGGCCGGTCTCAGAAATGGCTGAGATGGTAGGGGTAGCGTATGCCTCATAGAAATTGGGTTTCATTGTAATATAATCACTATGACACCCCATTTCTATGAGGCATATGCTTCCCCTACCTTCTCAATCCTATCGCATTGGCAAGCTAGTGAGTGAGCTATCTTGCCAATGCAGTAGGGTTGAGAAGGTAGGGGCAGTGTATGCCTCATAGAAATGGGGTTTCATTGTAATATAATCATTGTGACACTGATCCAGGTGGATCCTAGAAAACCTAAAAATTTCACAATCTCAGAATCTCATGAAACTAGCATCATCACGTAGAGCTCGCTGACATGGTCTGACATGGTCCTAACGCAACTTGAATGGGCTCAAAAGGAGTTTGTATGTAGAAGTTATGCGTAGTCAAAGGTCCAATCAAATAGGAAAATTAGGCATTCAAAAAGGCAGAAAATTGATCTCAAAATGAGCTCGTCGTGTTGATTCTAGAACTATATTCGGTTTCGAAAATAGAGTCCGTATGAGCAAAATAGAGCCGGTCAAAGTTTGCAAACAAAAGGAGTTGACCAATCAAAATGATGATGTCATCATGACATCAGCATGATGATGTGGACCAATCACAGGTTGAAACGTGTCATCCAATCAATAGTTTGTACAATGACGAGGCATCAACATGGTCTGATGGCAGGCTGACACGTGGCAGTCTTCGACCAATCAACAATTGACAGGTGGCATCACCTAGGCTTGACATGTGGCATTGGTGCCTAAGTCAAAAATGATTTAATGAGGCAGTGGGGTTTGAACCTGCGACCTCCTTCATGCTATTTTCAAACCCCACCACTAGGCCACATATCTTCTTTATGAATTATTGTGGGAGTAGTTTTATTTGAATAGTCAATAAAGCTATTTTTGGGAATATACAAGATTCGAACCCCTTCCCTCCTACAAATCCGCCCAACTACCATATATTGTCTGGCAAGATTTTAGGGAAGTCTCCCTTGTCTTTGGGGGAAAAACTTAAAAGGAGGAGAGGATGGTGGGATCACCGCCCACCATTTTCTCTAAAAGATTTAATTGCTTTTTCAAAGCCTTAGAATAAGGCTAAATCCCTTTTTCCTAGAGGCCTAAATTATCCCATATTTTTAGAGGCCTAGAATATTTTCCTTTACACGGAAATATTAGGAATAGTATTCCTAAATTAAGGGGTGAAATAAAACCTTACATAAACTATTCCCTAAATAATAGAGAATAAATCCATTCGTAACCATTCAAATGGAAAGAGAATTATTTTGAGGGGATATTATCCTTCCAAAAATTATTAAAGGAGGATATTATTGATTTTTTTTCTTCTTGTAATAGGAGATATGTGTATATTTGCAAATAATATGGTTTTACCCCATATTAGCAAATAAATTTGTATAAAAGGGGGAGAGTTTTGGCTTGAAAATAAGCAAGTCTACTTGGAGAAATAATTCATTTGTGAGAGTTGAATTCTTTTGAGAGGAAGGACTGCAAGGTGTTGTTATACACCAAAAATTGTAAAAGTGAGAGAGATTGTGGAGAATTTTGTGCAGGTTTTTGAAGCTTGAATATTGTAAGAAGGCATCTTCAGGTGCTTGGCAATATTAATAAAAGTGGTCCAACATTGAGAAGTGGACCTAGAGACGTAGTCCTAATTGGACGAACTCTGTTATCAACTTGTGTCTAATTCTTCTATCTTTTGTCTTATTATTCTTCTATCTATTGTCTTACATTCTCTCTAATTGAGTTCAAGTATTTTCAATTTGACATTTAAGTTCTAATTACAACATTTTAGTAATTAGTTAATTTCATTGGGTTATGTAAAGGATTAAGTGAACTTAGTCTGTAATTTCAACAGTTAAACAACATAATCACGCAATTCTATCTGGATCGGGGAAAAATTGTAATTGGATTAATTTGCAAGTTATTTTGTAAACCTCTAATTACAAATCAAATTGGTATCAGAGCCAATTTTGTAGGAAATTGTAGAGTGAATGTTAACCAGGTTGAAATTGAAGCAAGGAGAAGGTGCACTTGAAGAATTTAATCTTGATATCGTAAAATGAAATACTTTTCCACGATCAGAGATGGCAGGTAAACATGAAGTTCCAAAACTTGATGAGAGGGGATTTCAAAAAGCTTTTCTCGAAATGAAGGCTATGGTGGAAGTTCTTTTCCAAGAGAGGCAAGAACGAAAGAAGAAAAAGGAAAGTAAGGCTAGAAAGAAGGAGGAAGTTGAATCCTCATTGAAAGAAGACAAAGGTAAAGGAGTAGGAGGTGGTGGTGACCCCCCTGAACCTCCATCTCCGTCTTCCTCATCTTCTTCATCTTCATCTTCTTCTTCGTCTAGCTCTTCCAAAAAGAAACAACCTGTGAAATCTAAAGTTAATTCACCTTTGTTGAACCTTGATGTTAAAATTGATTTGCCAATCTATAATGGAGAACTAGATGCAGAAAGACTTGATAATTGGATAAAACAAATTGAAGTTTATTGTAGATTTTAGAAGTTTACTAAGGATTCTCAAAAAAACCAATTAGCTACTCTTCGCCTAGGAGGCACAACTTTAATTTGGTGGGAGAGTAGAACACAAGAGGATCTAAGTCATTATGGAAAAATTATTTCTTCTTGGTTTGAGTTTATAGGAGCATTAAAGAAACAGTTCTATCCATTAGGGCATATGCAAAAAGCTCTAATGAATTGGCAATCATTAAAGCAAGAGAAAGGACAAAGTGTGCAAGAATATATATAGGAGTTTAGGAAGAGGGCTTTAATGTTGGGAATTCCTTTATACATGCAAAAAACTTTGTTAAAGTATATAGGTGGATTACGTGAGAATTGGAAACATACTATACTTATGTTTAATCTAACTAACATTGATGAAGTTAGTGTGCAAGCTATCCATTTGGAAACAAGCTCAAGGAATAGCAAAGACAATTTGTTGTTGGACTCAAATAAGCAGAAAAGCAGCAAGAAATGGAAGGAGAAATCACAACAAACCGCTACTATAAAGAAGGAGGACGAGAGGCCTTATTGCTCACACTGCAAGAAGCAAGGGCATGAAGATGCGAAGTGTTGGAAATTGCATCCTGATCAGAAGCCTAAGTGGTTCAAGGATCGAAAGGGTAAGCAGAAGTCCACAGCTGTCGTGCAAGACCTTGGTATGGAATTTGGTGATGAATCAAATATTCCAATTGTGGGTTTGAAAGGTAAAGCTTTTGTTGGTAATGAATCTTCCACTGATGTTTCATGTGCTTCTACTTCTAAAAGTCATGTTGTTCCTAAAGGTAGAAAAAGACGTGAATTGTTTCATATAAGGGTGATTTCTAAGAACACTAAGATTGATACACTAATAGATAGTGGGTCCCAAGTTAATCTAATTTCAGAAGAAGTTGTTGAACAGTTGGGATTGAAAAAAAAGCCACATAAAAACCGTTATCCATTAGGTTGGGTGTGCAATGATAACAATTTGCGAGTAACTAAGCAATGCAATTTAAGATTTGCAATAACATCTAAGTTTATAGATGAGGTTGAATTTGATGTGGTTCCACTTGATATATGTGGGATTGTGTTGGGTAGCCCATACTTGTATGATAGGAAAGCAATCTTCTATAGGGAACATAATCAGTATCACTTGTTTAAGGAAGGAATTGAATACATTGTGCATTCTCATCCAATTAAGACTGGTAAGTCTTTTGTGACAATGGGACATTTGAAAAGGGTAGTTAATGCAAGCAATAATTTGGCACTTATGTCTGTACCACAAGAAGTGTCATTGCATAAGAGCATGTCTAATTCTAAGGTTGTTCCAATTATGAAAGACAAGCATGATATTAGTACATTCTTTTCCTTGTCTGCGAATTCAATTTTGTTATTCAGCCTTCTACTTTTCAGCAGTGTATGGTTGGTAGCGGCAACATTGGATGTGGGTGTGTATATGGCTAATGTACTTAACAATATCAGTGCAGTTTTGGTTATTGTTATGATGAGTCAGGTGTTTAGAATTCTAGCAAGGACAGATGATATTGGGTAGGTGGGGCGACATTTCCCTAGCTCAAATTGTACATAAAATAGACCTTTTAGAGGTCCAAAAGCTTCTCAATGGGGAGGAATGATCCAGGTGGATATTGGAAAACCTAAAATTTTTAGAATCTTAGAATCTCATGAAACTAGCATCATCACATAGAGCTTGCTAACATAGTCCTGATGCAACTTGAACGAGCTCAAAAGGAGTTCGTATGCAGAAGTTATGCACAGTCAAAGGTCAAACATGCAAATCAGGCGTTCAAAAAGGCAGAAAATTGATCATTTCAAAATGAGACAAAAATGACACCAAAATGTAGAGCTTGTCGCACTAATTCCAGAACTATATTCGATTTCGAAAACAGAATCTATATGAGCAGAATAGAGCTGGTCAAAGTTTGCAGACAAAAGGAGTTGACGATTCAAAATGATGACGTCAGCATGATGACGTGACATGGTGACAAGGCAACGGATGACGTGGACCAATCATAGGTTGACACGTGTCATCCAATCAATAGTCTGTACAATGATGAGGCATCAACATGGTTCGATTGTAGGCTAACACGTGGCAATCTTCGATCAATTGACAATTGACAGGTGGCATCACCTAGGCTTGACATGTGGCATTGGTGGCTAAGTCAAAAATGACTTAATGAGGTAGTGGGGTTTGAACCTGCAACCTCCATACTATTTTCAAACCCCACCACTAGGCCACATATCTTCTTTATGAATTATCATGGGAGTAGTTTTATTTGAATAGTGAATAAAGCTATTTTTGGGAATATACAAGATTCGAACCCCTTCCCTCCTACAAATCTGCCCAACTACCATATATTGTTGGAATATTTTAGGGAAGTCTCCCTTGTCTTTAGGGGAAAAACTTAAAAGGAGGAGAGGATGGTGGGATCACCACCAACCATTTTCTCTATAGGATTTAATTGTTTTTTTCAAAGCCTTAGAATAAGGCTAAATCCCTTTTTCCTAGAGGCCTAAATTATCCCATATTTTTAGAGGCCTAGAATATTTTCCTTTACACGGAAATATTAGGAATAGTATTCCTAAATTAAGGGGTCAAATAAAACCTTACATAAAATATTCCCTAAATAATAGAGAATAAATCCATTCGTAACCATTCAAATGGAAAGAGAATTATTTTGAGGGGATATTATCCTTCCAAAAATTATTAAAGGAGGATATTATTGATTTTTTTCTTGTAATAGGAGATATGGGTATATTTGCAAATAATATGGTTTTAGCCCATATTAGCAAATAAATTTGTATAAAAGGGGGAGAGTTTTGGCTTGAAAATAAGCAAGTCTACTTGGAGAAATAATTCCTTTGTGAGAGTTGAATTCTTTTTGAGAGGAAGAATTGCAAGGTGTTCTTATACACCAAAATTGTAAAAGTGAGAGAGATTGTGAGGAATTTTCTGCAGGTTTTTGAAGCTTGAATATTGTAAGAAGGCATCTTCAGGTGCTTGGTGATATTAATAAAAGCGGTCCAACATTGAGAAGCAGACCCGGAGATGTAGTCCTAATTGGACGAACTCCGTTATCAACTTGCGTTTGATTCTTCTATCTTTTGTCTTATTATTCTTCTATCTCCTGTCTTACATTCTCTCTAATTTCTTTCCAGTATTTTCAATTTGGCATTTAAGTTCTAATTACAACATTTTAGTAATTAGTTAATTTCATTGAGTTCTGTAAAGGATTAAGTGAACTTAGTCTGTAATTTCAACGGTTAAACAACATAATCACACAATTATGTTTGGATCGGGGAAAAATTGTAATTAGGATTAATTTGCAAGTTATTTTTGTAAACCTCTAATTACAGATTAGACACCCCATTTCTATGAGGCATATGCTTACCCTACCTTCTCAATCCTACTACATTGGCAAGCTAGTGAGTGAGCTACCTTGCCAACACTCCACTAGCTGAGAAGGTAGGGGCAGCATATGCCTCATAGAAATGGGGTGTCACAGTGATGTACATTACTATGACACTCCATTTCTATGAGGCATATGTTTCCCCTACCTTCTCAACTCTACCGCATTAGCAAGCTAGTGATTAAGCTAGCTTGTCAACGCTCCACTAGCTTTCCAATAGGGTAGGGTTGAGAAGGTAGAGGCAACGTGATAGCAACCTAGGTGGTGAAGACCCCAACCAACTCAAAATGATTAGACTAAAACAACAAACTAGCCCCTTAAACACTATGTACATCACCGTGACACCCCATTTCTATGAGGCATATGTTGCCCCTACCTTTTCAACCCTACTGCATTAGCAAGCTAGTGAGTGAGCTAGCTTGCCAACACTCCACTAGCTTGCCAATAGGGTAGGGTTGAGAAGGTAGGGGCAACGTGATAGAAACCTAGGTGGTGAAGACCCCAACCAACTCAAAATGATTAGACTGAAACAACAAACTAGCCCCTTAAACACTATACACTCAACTTATCCCAAACACACACCTAAAGGCTTGTAGCCCTCCAACACTACTTTTTCTCAATATCTTTTAGAGAAGGTCATAAAAAGACCTAACAAACATCATCTAAGACACACTTGAACTCCTAACACAACATACCCAAAGGTTTCAAGAGGTTTTTTTGCAACAATATTGAAAACCAATAGGCTGCCCTGCCTTCTAGGCCACCAAAGAGCCCTCTTTTACAAAGGAGGTACCTCCAAAACACTTTTTTTTCACCAAATATCTATTGGATGTTGTGGTTTTGTTGTTGATATGTGGTTCTCATTTATTTCAACACTATTAGCATTAATGCATTTGAAGTTGTATATGTCAAGGATATTGAAAAAATTGTAATAAATGAGTTCCAAGTTGTCAGTGGTGAAGTGAAGTTTAGTATGTCAATTATTTTTGTACGTTATTGATGAGAGGTTGCGGACTAAATTTTTTGCTGCTGATTGTATCTAGTTTATCCATGTCGAGTTTCAGAGATCCGCATGAAGATTTGATCAAGTTATGAATATTTTCATTCTGACAGTTTTTTTGTTTCTTTAGTTGGTGTTCCTGATTGAAGATGAGGCTATTTCAGTTAGTGCAGTTGTTTTGGATGCTTCTCTTGTTATTCTTGATGCTTTTGCATGTTTCTAGATCATGCTCTATCTTTGTTGCACATCTACATTGATCATTGTGCTCATGGTTGGCAATTTTCTCTTGTGTGTTCATGTTTTTCTTGTTCTTGGCCAACATAGTGTTTGTAGCGTGTTGTGGATCCTCGAGGTGAAATTAATTGAAGTGCTTTCATATTGGAGATGTTGATTTGGGTCCTCACTAAGCTATGGCTGACCTTGGTTGATTCTCATTGATAATCTTTAATGTTTTGGGCCAACAATTTATATTCATTTTATTATTTCTTTGTGGCCGACTTGTAGCGATGAAATTTCTTGTTGTGGATATTTAAAAGTGATTGTTCATTTCAATTGAAGTATGTCAAATGTGTGTGTGCACGAATAATGTTCTAAATAATTTGAAGGTAGAGCAGAGTGTGAAGAAGAGTGAAGAAGAGTTGAGAAGTGTTCATGTGCTTAATTGGAACTGTAATCAGGCATTAACAAATGTTATTTTCTCAATTCAAAATCTGGATGGTTGTAATCCGAATCTCTTTGTAAGACAGTGTGTCTTCCTTTGTAATTGAGCAGTGAGTTCTAGGCAATGTGCTTGAATGCATGTGCATTCCCTATATTTCATTTTCATTATTCTTTTAATAGGGTATAATCTTGTGGACTGACCTCCACCGTGGTTTTTCCCCTAACAGGGTTTCCACGTAAAAAATCTTGGTGTTATGTGTGTTTCTAATGTGTTGATGATTTATGTTTTCATGGTTAATAATCATATCTGAGAATAAGGTTAATAAGTTGGATAAATTTTGAATTTTTGTGACAACTGATTCACCCCCCCTCTTAGTTGTCTTCCCTTGTATTGCAAAAAATTGGTATCAGAGCGGGTTCCTTGGAAGAAGTTTAACAACTTAAGGTGATCCGGGATGGAAAGTTCCAAGAAGGTTAGTCTGAGATTTGATGGAACAAATTATTCTTTGTGGAAGATTCGAATGGAGTACCATCTGAGATGCATTGGTGAACCCTATTGGAGCATTACAAGTAATGCATATATTATTCCACATAATGGCCCTACTACTTTTTTTGAGATCAGAGATGCTGAGTATAATATCCAGGCTAAGGAAGCTTTGTTGAGTGCTTTGACTGATTCTGAGATGACAAATGTTATGGATCTGAATATTGCTTATGAGATCTAGAAAAAGGTGGAAACCTTGTATGAAGGTGATGCTAATGTGAAGATTGCTAAGTTGTAGAGTTTGAAAGGGAAATATGAAAGGTTAAGAATGGGTGATGATGAGAACATTAATACTTTCATGCAAAGAGTGAATGAACTTGTGTGTGGTATTAGATGTGTTGGTGGAAAGATAGATGAATCTGAGATTGTTGGTAAAGTGCTTAGATCCCTGCCTGATTCTTACAAAGTCAAATCTAGTGCTATTGAAGAGCTTCAGACTGTAACAAACATAACCAGAGATACATTGGTTGGTAAGCTGACTGCTTTTGAGTTGAGCGAATTTGGTGATGCCCTTCCTAAGTTTGAATCTACATTTAAGGCTACTACTTCCAAAAGAGATAGACATAGATATGATCCGGGTGAAAGTTCATCTAGGAAGACATTCAAGTATGAGGATGAAATCAGACAGATTGAAGAAGAAGAAAGAGAGCTAGAAGAGTTGGAAGCACTTATTGTCAAAAGAGTACCGAGAGGAAGAGGTAAGTATGAAGGAAAATTTCCTCTTAAATGTTTTTCTTGCAATAAGATAGGTCATTTTGCATCAAGGTGTTTGGAAAGAGCTCCTAAACCAAGACATAACAAGCCTATATTTTAGAACAAGTGTTACTATGCTGCTGATGAAGGCATGAAAAATGATGAATCTAATAAAGGAAATAGAAGTGATGATGAATGGGTATTTATTGCTATCAAGGAAAATAATCATGTATCTACTGAATATGTTGGTTATACAAATGTGAAGAAAGCCCTGACTGCTTGAGTTGAAGAAAAATATGAATGGGTAATTGACAGTGGATGTTCACATCATATTATAGGAGACAAAATTAAGTTGTAAGCTTGGAAAAGTATGATGGTGGTGTTATGAGATTTGGTGATAATATAGCTAGTGTGATCCATGGAAGAGGTTGCATTTCTTTTGATGGTAAGCATAATACTGATGATGTTCTATATGTGGAAGGCTTGAAGCATAATCTTTTGAGTGTTGGTCAAATGGTTGATAAGGGATAAAATCTTCAGTTCAAGTCTAGAAAGTGCATAATATTGAGTTCTGAAAATGAAATTGCATCAAGTACAAAAACAAAAGGTAATATCTTTCACTTGAGTGCTGCTAGTAAAAGTTGTTTGATTGCTCAAGTTGATGAAAGTTGGTTATGGAATAGGAGGTTGTGTCATGTTAACTTTGATAATATTGTCAAGATAAGTTCCACTAAGGTTGTGAGAGATCTACCTAAGTTGGTGAAACCTACTAATGTAATATGCAAGGAATGTCAATTGGGAAAGCAAACTAGGATTTCATTTTAGAGTAAAAAACATTGTTCAAATGAATTGTTAGAGTTTGTGCATACTATTCTGTGTGGCCCCTCTAAGGTCAGAAGTTTACAAGGTTATAGGTATTTCATGTTACTCATTGATGATTGTTCTATAATGGTATGGGTTACTTTCTTAAGGGAGAAATCTGAAGCACTGGAAAAGTTCAAGATCTTTAAAGTGCTATGGTTGAGACAGAGACAGTTTGAAGATTAAATGTTTGAGATCGATAGAGGTGGTGAATTCACTTCTGGTGATTTTAATTCTTTTGTGAAGAACATGGAATAAAGAGACAATTATCTGCACTGCGGACCCCTCAGCAAAATGGAGTTGTGGAAAGGAAGAACAGAACAATTGAAGATGCTGCTAGAAC
>VDFB02196842.1:0-29782 GCA_007258455.2 Sequoia sempervirens
AGTTTATTTTAGCTACACACTCCTTGTAGAAAAGTCAACATGCATAATATTACATTACTTACACTATTTAAATAGTTTACCATATGCATCCTCATCATGATCATCAAAATCACAACCTTCAAATGAAATTTATTCAAAATTCAAATATATGGCAAAGTGCTCATCCATATTAGCACATCCATTTTGAGATGTAGAATATGCTAACCTATATGCATGTAAACAAACACACATAGTAGAAACATCTCTTGTACCATCATCCTCAAAGAGGAAAAATTAAATTACATAAAATAGAGAACATTGTACTTCTTACTTAGATTGGATATTTAAATTTCAACACCATTAATTTTAGCAAACATTTCTACAAACTTAAAACTGCTATTTAAATTTTTATCTTTATCATCATGGCTATCATAAGGTATATACTTATATAGCTCAGCTTACTTAGAGGATACACATGGAACATTATGTTCATGAGAATTTGTAACAATAGAATACCTTGATTTTAGACATATAAAGACACTAAATCATGATTATTATCTTGGCGTATCCCTACAATGGTAGCATGGTGCCTATAGGAGGCCAACACAATCCATGAAAGAAAAACAAAAAAAAACAAACATTTAACAATATCTATCTATTTAAAAAAAATAAAAAATAAACATAATAATTATTTAAAAAAATCCATAGTCACAGCCTTAACCTTATCAAAAATAAAAGAAAACAAAAAGGCAAAGAGAGTTAATAATATATATATATTTTTAAAAAAAAGCATGTGACATATTAGAAATATTTATTTTAAAAAATCCACCATCACATTCTTATCCTTATCCAAAACATTATCAAAATTGTTAAGTTTCTATTTTAACTGAATAAATCACTTTTAGATAGCTCTCTCCAATTAAGAATTTGGTTAATAATATTTGTTTATTTAAAAATAAAAGTAAAAAAGAAAGAGAGTTATTAATAATAAAAATATCGATAATAATATAATATTGAACTTAACTCTAATCCCAACTACAAAAGTAAATAGGTAATTGCAATCCCTAATAATCTCAATGGTATTTCATTTTTTCTAAGAAATAAATAAAATAAGTCTCAACATGATATATCTCAACGTATATTATATGGATTAATATTTAAGATATATGTACTAGTTATTATAGTTTGAAAGAATCAAATAACTTACATATGATGCTTACCCCTTTCCATTAATCATATTATCACATCTATATCCCTCCTCAAGAACAATAGGCTTGAACTTTAAAAAAAAAAAGTTGCATAAATTTCAAGCGCTTCAAAAAAGTCATGTGCATAATGTTGCACCAATCATATAAGTTACATAGAGATATAAAAGATTGCAACTAGAAATTTTGGTGAAAAATATAAATTGACTACTCCTTATCTTTTTTTTCCTAGGCAATTATTTAAAAATAAAGGTACATTCAAAACCATAAGTATATTGTTCATTAAAGGTTACATCAATAATTTCCCAACAATAAAATTGATATCCTCGAAGACTACCCAACCATTCTCTAGTAGTTCCAAAAGTGGATTTGGAAAAAAATATTCATGCACATATCTCCCTATATTATTTGAAATTATTTTTCAAGGATATAGATATATTACAATTTCCACCCCTTTATGATAATTTATCCCCATTAGGCATGGGAAGTAGATCATAAATATCTCTTGGCATGGATCAATTCGATTTGACTACCCAAGATAAATCTCAATTATTTTACATGGCTAAATAAGAGGGACAGTGATAGGCTTATCCTCTTATATAAATTAGTGGCTATTTAATATAGGTTTAAGACTATGAAAATAGAGCTCTAATATTTTTAAATGGATTTTTAGGTCATGAAAATTATATAGAAATCAATTTAAATTATAGAATGGATGTTGAAAATAATATTAATACTTGTATAGAAATATGTATCTAATTATAGGCTTCATCAAAATCATAATAATCATGAAAATTAGGGTCATGGATATAAGATTAAGGGACCACTGGTTGAATTTGGCAAATAAATGACTATGTGACAAAAACTTTTAGTCACACAAACTAAAGATGACTAAATTCTAATAATTTTTTGCAACACAACTATAAATGACTAAATAAATGACCAATTTGATCACCATAAGTGACTAATTTGATCGTTGAATAAAAATTACAACTAAATAATTAGTCGCACAAATAAAAATAGATAATATGATATTAAAGTGAATAATTAAAAATAATATTTCAAATTGAGGTAGTGGGTTGTATTATAATATAATATAATGTATAATTTATATTCTATAATATAATATAATATTTATATTATATAATAATTATATAATAAAATATAATATTATATTATTACAATATAATATTTATATTATATATTATTATAGTATAATATAATATTATATTTATATTATATTATTAATATTATATAATTTACACCAAAGGTTTATCTTATTTGAAGAAGACAAAGCTAATTCTTCGAATCAATGGTTGGTATCAATCTGCTAGCCATTAAATAAATCTTAGTCATTCATCATTTTTCACACCTTTTTTCCCACTGCTTTCCTGCCGCTTTCTCAAAAAATTTGCACAATTCTTTTAATTTGCTATGGGATTACCTATGCCTAAAAATATAAGTGCTACAGGTAGGTAGTTTACTTACTGTTCAATAATAACATGACAGGTATAATGGGAGTGAAAGTTGGCAGGTCAGAAACCCTACTAAAAGATCTTTTGTGTAGATAATTATTGAAAAGATCTTCTAGCTGTCAAATCGTCCAAGTACTACTAGGAATAAAAATATTATTTAAACATATAAACAAAAATAAATAAAAAATTAACAATGAATTTTTGTTTTTAATTGTTATTTTTTATTTTAAAAATAAATAATATATCTCATGAATAAGTTTTGCAATTTTGTTTTTTAAAATAAAAAAATAAAAATTGAAAATTATTCTAATAATGAACACATTTAGGTTTTAACATTATCACATGTCTTGTTTTATTTTTTTATTTTTAAATAATTATTTTCATTTATTTGAAAGAGTTATCTAATATATTTAAATTAGCATAAATAAAAACTTTCTTTAGTGGAAAAATTGGATTATATTTTGACTTACAATTTAACTTATATTTTAGTTAATATAATATTAGATTTATAATTTGTTTAAGGTAAAATGTGATATATATATATATATATATAGTAAATATAAAATTTGATTTATAAGTTTATTATATGAAATGTGGATTATATTTAAATAATAGTAAAAATAAATTATAAATAATTTAATTATACCTATTATTATATATTATATTTTAAAATAAAACTATTAATTAAATAAAATGATTAAAATAGTTTTACATATTACAACAATAGATCAAAATTATCTTAATTGACTTTCCACACTTCTTCGGCATACCCATTGCACACTAAGGTGCAATTGCTAGTATTAAATTAAGGTGGGAAAATTTTCATTTTAATAAACATACTCTAAAACCCTCATCGAAAACTTATTTTTAGGTTGCAGCTCACAAAATTAGAGAAGTGAAAGGTGAATACCAATGAGGAAGAGTTTGGAGGAGCCAAAACCAATACTGGTGAGGAAAGTAGCAAACAACAATGGAAAATAAAGGTAATAAGTTTATGGGATCTTGGTTGTATTTTCATTTTAATAAATATAATCTAAAACCCTCGTCGAAACCTTGTTTTCAGGTTGCAACTTGCCAAATTAGAGAGGTGAATGGTGAATACCGGCAAGGACGAGTTTGGAGGAGCCTAAATCAATAACAATAGGGAAAGAAACAATCTTCTCACTAGAATATGGCCTCTTATCTCCCTGTCCAAGCTGTCATGTGCTGATTTAAAAAAATAGTGGGTTCTAAATGGGCTTGTTGTAGTGTCCCTCCATTTTGGCGCTCTTTGGATCTTGAGTAAGTGTTTTATTTGTGATTTTGAGGCCTTATTGTTTTTTCGATTAATGTTGTTCTTATATAACCGAGTATTGAGATTTTAATATACATTTACATTTAGTGATATAGGCCACCTTTCTAAGTATTATTTAAATGAAGTCGTCATCCATTCATTACGTCTTTATTACGATATATTACCCTTTCATTTTCTTTAAGAATAGAGTTACTATCTTGAAAAGAATTATTCTATAACACCAAAATGAGATCAATTAATTGTGATTTAGGAGCATAAACATTATAAATATTAAAATAAATATCGACACACCATCATCATTATCATGGTCATTAATGATTTAATAATATTAGAACGTACACTCAAGTAGTAATACCATAATAGGTGAGTAGCGATATTAGTATTATGCTAATATTGAAGGAAATTTTAATAGCTGGCTGTTAAAACTGTAAATGATGAGATTTATATGGTGAAAAGATAAATATATTACTTATTTATTTAGCAATAAATTAATTAAATATGAAGTAAGAATAATTATATATACAAAAATTGAGATAATAAATAAAACAATTAAATATATGTGCGCATACAAATGTTTAAATTTATTTAACATCTATATGCAAGTAGAAAATAATGACACCTGTCTTTGCTGGTACCCTCCACCTTGCTTCAAGACATTCTTTCGTATCTTCCACGTGCTTGGTCTGGGGTTTCCACTTTTTGCATTCCCTTTACGTGGAACGTGGGGAAGGACTGTTTGCATGTTCGCTGGGGAGAATTCTTTCAAAACGAAAAGACTTGGCTTATGGCAGGGGATGCGGGGGCCTGGTCACTGCTTCCTTCCTTCTGCATACCTGTCTACTAGTGCGTTGCAACAATTCCTGAGACTACTCTTCTTGAGAGGCATTCGGTCAAACAGTTCAGACCTCCCATTTTAGGCTCCTGCATTTGGTTGCATGCGAAGGGAGTAGAGGATACGTTGGGAGGGATTGGAAGGAGAAAGGAAGGAGGTCACAGTCCAGCGGAGATCAGTAAGTCTACACAATAGGTAAGAGCTCTCTGTAGATTGCATTGGCTACTGATATTTTCCCTAAATTCCCCATTTGTCTCTGCTTCCATTTCGGTTGTTAGAAGATTTTGTGTCCTGCCCATGCTTCCACACTTTTTTTGGCATTCATGAACTCATTCTGTCGAACTTCTCTCATGCCAAGTCTGTGCTTCAGCATTTTGCATACATGTGAACGTAGGTAGTTGCAACTTCAACCTCTAACGAATTTCTTCCAGCCTATACGCATAGATGGTTGTCCCTATCCTGTTCCAAAGCCCCCACACCCTATTTCAAGCATCCACTTAGGCATAGGTAGGAAGGATGATGGAAAAGGCTACGGAGTTCGACATCATTCCTGCTATTTGTATCTACTTGAATGTTCTTAAACCTCTTCAGCTAATCCATTTTGTGCATATTCTGTAGTTGTTGCCTTCATCCCAAGGGCATCCTATCACTGCTACAGTGATTAGACAATGGAGGGTGTATAAATTCAAATAATGTCCTTGACACCTTTTGTATCCTGCCACAACAACAACACTTGAAAATAGAATGTTGTAGAGGTTTACATAATCTCTCTGATGTCATTGTCAACCGGTCTCAGCCGTCGCACTTGAGCATGATAGAAAATTTTAAAGGTTTAAATAACCTTCCTGATTCCATTCACTACCTGTCTCAGCCGCAACGCTTGAACAAAATAGGAATTTTTTAAGTTTAAATTACCTCCTTGGTTCTGTTGACAATCTATCGCAGATGCAACACTCAAACATAGAAGGGTGTAAAAGTTTAAATAGCAGCCATGATTCTCTACGCATATCCTGCAATCCTCGCATTCCCTGAGATCATATTTCTTTGAGGCATTCTGTCAATCAAGTTGCGTCTTCACTTTTACTCCACGTTTTGCATACATGTTAGCCAAGATTTTCCAACTACTAAATCTGGCAAAAATCTGCAAGATCCATATTTCCTTGTGGCTTTCTGTCAACATTTCACCTGCCTTATCCATGTTTTCTCAAAATCGTTAAATCATCTCATCTCAAACAATCTCACCTTCCTTTATTCATTCCATCTGTTTGCCTCATAACAAAATCTTCTTAGAGGCTGAACATTTTAAGGAAATGTATATCTTGAAGCGCTGTTATAAACCCTATTGTTCCATTGCCAAATCAAATCCCATGTGTCAAAAGGTGATAAACGTACATGTGTGAGCCAACGGAGGCCAAATGTTCCATGAACTAATCTCACATAATTTGCAGCAAAAACTTATACTTTATATGTGGATGTCTTAATAAAATAGGCATCACAGTATATCACCATGAATCTTGTAATGATTCTATCATTTATAAACAGTAAATCATATTCACTGTTTACATAATCTCTAGTTGAAAGCTCAATATCCTTGATCTAATCTCCAGTTAAAATCTTAATAAAATTTGACCTTCATTATTCACTCTAAAATACGGGGATTTATAGACTAGTTAATTCCCATTGGAGCTTATTACAGTGCGATTGCCATATTCTGCATGTGCAGGCTTGGGCCTTATGGCCACATTCTTTCTGCCCTTCCAAATACAGCCCCCTCTATTGCCAAGTAAACCCAAATCTAGCATCGATTCCTCATTAGGAAATTCTTGCATAAAATCTTATTCGGTCTGTAATGGCATGCATTTGATTGTTCTATCTGAAAAGGCTTAGTGATAATAGTAAAATGGTTGTCGTGGTATTCATAACATTAGAAACTTTCAATAGTCACAACAATATAAAACAGAAAACATGGAAAGTAAAAATAAACACAAAATGTGGATAAGGAATAAAGTGGAGCTTCTCACGAGAGAGAGGATCACATTACTTTAAAACAAGAGTATATATTAAAAGATAAAAGATTCCTCAAGTTTTTTTTTTAATAATTTTGGTATGATATAATAAATTGATTTATGATTTCCATGTAACTAGTTTTAGTTAATTTTAATTCCTTTTAATATATAAACATATTTCTATAAGAATAAAGTGAATAAAATAGTTCTTTTTAAAGTATATCAAAATAAAGATAAATAAATAAATAAAAATAATAGCATCAATAACTATTGGTATAAATCAATATTAGTAGTATCATTGTGGTTAGATTTAATCATTAATGTCTAAATTTAATTCTTGTAGATTAATCGCAAATTAATGATAATATCAATACTTCTTTTAATCTTGTATGGATATTAATGTAATACCTCTAGGAAAACATTAATAATAGATAAGTAGGGGGTATTTTACTTATATATAGCAGTATCTCAACATTAATAATAATCAATCACGATTGGATAATAATGTATTCCACAACTATTATATCATCAATGCCAATAAAGATGTGTAACGATTAAATACTAATGTTAACAATAACACAACAGTGAGGTGTAAATAATGATATTATGAGTAATTTTGGCATGTGTAACAACGACCTTTGGATAGACCCCAAATGCACTATTAACAACAACAATACATATGAGTGATGGATGTTAGAATTGTTGTCAACACCAGCATAAAATAGTGGCGATGCTAATATTTAAGGAAATGACAAAGCACCATTCATATTATTGTCAGTGTTGTGAATATTAAAGTATAGTAGATTAAAGCCTATATTTAGAAAATAATAAATGTGTTTATACTAATCATTTTCCTTCTAATGCTTATTGTAATACCCATCATGTTGTTGTTTGGACTTGCTATCTTTCTATGCTTTTTACTTGATACTTTGTGACTGTGATAGTTACTATTTATTGGTTGGATTGGTGGATTGAAAAGTTTAGATTGATTGATGATTATGCTATTTCATTTGAGGACATGAATATTATTATATGACATTATGATTACATTTGGTTGGGTGATGTTAATTTGATTTCAATAATACATTGTGATGCAGTGGTTTAGTAATTATTTTATGATGTGATCAGTTAATTTAGCAATGTTACTTTATATTTAATGTTGTAATTGATAGAATAGTTTTGGTGAGAGGACAGTGTAGCACCACTCGTTCGTGAGTTCCTTGCTATGCTGCAATTCCTTCTCACAATGTGATGTTTTGATTATATATATATACATGTATATGACATTGTTTGTATGTAGGAATTGCAGGTACAAAGTCTCGATTCCACCTACTTCAGCAGGACAGGGCGAGCATCAATTTAACCCAACGAGCATGATGTTGAAACGAAGATGACAAGGAAGTTACCCTATCCCATGTTTGTAAAACCATCTTGTCTAGTGGTATTGTGCGTCATTAACCTTTGTCATTTTTTCAATTTATTATAGTGGTTGTGTGAGTGTACTTTTGATATTTATTTTACATTGGTATTTTGTATGATGTAATTTATATAATTAAATGATGTTAATAAATGTTTATAATAGTGTTGGAATAATTTGTATTAAAATATAGAAGTCTTATATTAAAAGTCATGTGATTTATTTAAAAGTGTAAATTAAATTATTTAAAATTAGTATTTTGATAATTTAATTAAATTAGCATGTTGAGGATAATTATGAAATAAATTAATTAAAGATATTGAATTGTGTGAATGACAAGTAAAGCTCGCAAAATTAGAATTAAAAAGAAAATGTCTTGTTAAATAGAAAAGAAATCAAGAAAAGAAAGAAAAGATAAAAAGGACCAATGAGTGTTGAGTGTTGGCTAAAAAGCTGGGAATAAAATTAGAAAACTTCTTTTAATTTGGATTTTTGGAGCTTTCGAAAAAGAAGAAGATATATTTTTATTTAATAGCAAATTTGTGAGATTTTTCATTCACGGGAAAATTTAAGAAGTTACACAAAAATATTGAGTGTTGAGAATTGGGTTTTCTCTAGTTCTTTTCTGTAGAAATCTATTTAGTTTTTCATTGTTGTAGAGGAGAGGTTCTTTTGAATTAAATTTGAGATTAGAAAATTGGAGCAAGGAAATCTGGAGGAGAAGTTCTGAAGGAAGGAACGAGAGCTCTTCGAAAGGCTATTTGGATCAAGCAAAGCTTCATCAAATTTTTAGCAGCGTAGGACTCCAGGTTCCATTTTCCTATTCTTTAGTTTTCTAATTCAAAATAAAAATAAAAATGAATAAATATGTTTTCTGTGAAAGAGAAGAAGTTTTATGGGGTTTTGAGATTCTTCTAGGTATAAAACAAATGAAAGAAATTTTTTTGGCTTCTAAAAATGTTCAATATGTTTATAATTTTGTGTTTGAAAAATTATTTCCCCGTTTGAAACAAATGAATTTTTTAATATTTATTCATATATATATATATCCCAACAAATATATATATATATCCCAACATTTATATATATATGTTGGGATATATATATATATATATATATATATATATATCCCAACATATATATAAATGTTGGGATATATATATATACATTTGTATCGAAGTATATATATATAGAGATATATATTATTATTGAATTTTTTTCTTATTGTAGAAATAGAGATTTAAGCAATGGATTAAATAGAATTATTTCTCAATGTGGAATATTAGTAAGCTAATTTGAGTTGAAAATTTGTGCTTTTGTGTGGGTTATCTTGTTAACTTTATTTTAATGTGTTTGGCCTTTTGATGTGGGAACCTAGTTTATTTTATGAATCCTATTGTTGATGTTGCGAACCTTAGGTTTCCAGAGGCTTAGTTTTATTGTTGGATGTTTATCCTTGTTTATGTACTCTTGATGTAGCAAGACATTGATATCATTATTTTGGAAGGGTTGTATGAGTTATTGTTGGGACTCTGTTATGTGTCTTTTAGCGATATGGGTAATACCTCGTATGTCGTCTGTTGAGACTTAATGCTTGTTTGGTATGGTACAACCCTTGCTTTGATTTTGTTATGTTTTTGGGTCTCACGAGGAGTGGCTCTTCATGGGGGATGACACCTCAAAAGGAGGAAGGGCTCAGGATAACCCACGTAAGAGTAGACTAACAAGTGAAAACCTAATAATAGAACGTAGGGGGATGGGTAGTAAAAACATAAAACATAATCTTGGATACCTCATCTAGCCATTAGGGTTATCACAGACTAATGGTAGACTAAGAAGGTCGTGGCCGGCAAAGTCGTAACCTCATCCTCAAGAGAGGTTAACGGCTCCGCAAGAGTTACCCTATGGGGCCGACACCTCAAGTAGGAGGAAGGGCCAGGATAACCATAGATGGGGGTTGGCACCTCATGATGGAGGAAGGGACAGGATAATCCATGTAGGCTATGCGATGACACTCTCCACTTGATGCCCTTATGCCCTATTTTCTTGATTTCATCTAGAAGTGTATTATGGTTGTCTCTTTGGTTTACTTGGCATGTGGTTAATGGTTATCACCTTGGTTTATTTGTGATGTGTTTTATGACTCTTTGGTTATATTCAGTGGGTCCTTGTTGTTGTCATTTATGATCTATGTATTCTTTAACGTTGTTATTGGAGTTACTGTACTATGTTATTCTTTATTGGACTTACTCTTATGGATTTGATGGCCGTGATTACTTCCTTGTCACCTATGAGCATAGGGGGTGGGTTTTTCCAAACCCACATGGTTGGGTGGAACCTACTCCACACTCGTTGGGTTCCCCATCAACGTTCGTTCTTCACAATGTTCTTCAGATGGAGCTTGTACTAGATATTCATTTTTTATTTCAGATAGTATTTGTACTATGTATTTATCCCACATGTATGGGAGATTTCATTGTATTCATTATTGAGAACATGTAATGTATTATATGATCATGTATTGATTATGCACCTTTGTAACCATTCATTTTATGAGTTTTATTATTGTTGTATCACGTGATGTAAATATACTTATGCTTATGGATATATGTATGTTATCTCATGAAAATGGATATTGTAATGGTTATGATGGTTATTAGATTAGTTATGTTATTTGGCCATATGTGTAATCTTTCGTTATGTGTTGTTTATGCAATGTGACCTCACGTGCCCCAGAGGACTTGATGTTAGGATGTTAATGCATAATGTAATTATGTTTAAATAGTTCATTATGTGTTTACTTTGTATTATTATTAAAAATAGAAGTGTACAATGTTTTTTCCTTAGGGGTTTGCACAACGGGCATTACAACTTGGTATCAGAGCCAAGGTTTGCAGATGCTGGGGTCTCTAGGTAGTTATGTCCATTAGGAAACCTTTGCATTTGACTCTTGAGCTCACTTGTACCTTTATCTTGTTGCACAGAAATATGCCTCAAGGTAGAGGATGTGGCCGAGGAAGAGGCCGTGGTGCTGGTCATAGAGCAAACCAGAAAGTCCTTCAACTCCTAGTTCCCATGGTTTATAGCATGAGGAACAACAAAGTCTTCAAAACAATCCATCAGGTGGTCAGAACCCAGAATAGCCTGATTTAGATGGTCAGTTGCAGCACATTCTTGGAGAGATTCTTGATTGGTTGGGACACAGGCCAGAGGAGGAGGAGCGGGTCGAGAGAGAAAGGGAAAGGTCACTGAGGCAGAGGGAAATAACAGTGAATCAAGATGTAGTGATAGTTGGTCATATGAGAGATTTGATGAGGGCACACCCGCCTACATTCGATGGTTCTAGAGGAGGTTTGGAAGTGAAAACATGGTCAATTGATTTGGATCGATGCTTCACGATGCACCCCTATGGTAGAAATACCAAAGCTCGGTGTGCAATCATGCATGATCTATGAGGTTTTGCATCCTCTTGGTGGTGGCTGGAAGAGAAAAAGTTACATCTGGTTATTAGCATGGTCACATGGGAATTATTTCTCGACAGGTTCAGGGCTCGCTTCCTTTCTGATCATTGGAGGCAACACAGGGTAGATGAGTTTCATGACCTCAGGCAGATGTTAATGTTTGTGGAACAGTATGAGTGGCGCTTCTATGAATTGAAGCAGTATGCAAGGATTAGCCATGATGAAGGGATGTTGGTGCAACATTTGTTTCAGGGCTTAAATGCCTGAATTAGTGGTGGCGTGTGAGTCTTTGAACCAAAGACGATGGAAATTATGGTTGAAAAGGCTCATTTGGTAGAGGAGAATTTGTCTATGGCCTTGGGTGATCACATTGGAGTATAGATTGGCAGTGCGCCTATACTTGTATTTAGCACTCATGGAGGTCATTCATAGGCTGCAGGATCTTCTAGGAATAGTATATACCCTCTAAAGGGGGTCAGCAACATCAGCAGTATAAGCAACAGAAACTCTCATTCTCAGCAGGGTGGCAATTCTAGGTTTTGTAGGGATTAGAACTGAAACTGAGCTTGTTAGGAGTGTTTTGTGCAGCCTACACCTAGTTTTTAGTTAGCGCTGAGTCGAGGAAGCTTTCAACAGTCAAATGCCCCATCAAGGGGCAGAGGATTTGGCAGAGGTACTAGATGCTACTCATGTGGGCAGCAAGGGCATTTTTCTAGATTGTGTCCTTAGAAGAGCACCTCAGGATTTAATCAGAGGCCAGTTGGATCAGAGCCGACAATAGGAAATGTAGGGATATCTCATTGTGTCTTTGCGATAGTGGATAATCGATAGGCAAACCACTAGAGCACTATCATTGAGACATCAGGTGTGTTGCATAACACTAGCATTTCTATACTCTTTGATTCTGGTGCATATGATTCTTTTATATCTCCTTCAGTAGTTGAGTGATGTAGATTGGTGGCAACTAGTCAAGGCATTAAATGGCATGTTGAATTGGCCTCAAGGTCAAAGCTTGTTGTAGAGAAGCTTGTGCAGGGTTGTAGTCTGAATATAGGGGAATTGACAACTAAAGTGGACCTTAGAATCCTACCACTCGGCTCATATGATGTCGTCTTGGGAATGTATTGGTTGAGTGGACACCATGCTATGATAGACTATCACCATAAAGCAGTGCGGTGAATTGATGATTCCAGAAAGGAGGTGGAGATCGTCGGTATTCAAAGACCCATTTCATTGCGAATGATCTTTGCCATGCAGCTTAAAAGGTACTTCTGATAGGGTTGTCAGCTCTTTGCAGTATCTATGAGTGATCTGGAGTTAGAGGATAGTTGAGGGGTGTCACTAGATGATTACCCTCTCCTTAAGGAGTTTTCTGATGTGTTTCTTGGTGAGATAACTAGTATGCCACCAAAACAAGATATAGATTTTAGGATTGATCTGGTACCTGGAGTTGAGCCGATATCTCAAGCTCCATATTGGATGACAACGCAGGAACTTTAGGAACTTCATCTGTAGTTGGAAGATTTGTTGGCTAAGGGGTTTATCCACCCAAGTGTTTCCACTTGGGGAGCACCTGTGAAATTCATAAAGAAGAAGGATGGTTATCTCCGCTTGTGTATTGATTATAGGTAGTTGAACAAAGTAACGGTGAAGAACATATATCCCTTGCCAAGAATTGATGATCTTTTTTATCAGATAAAAGGGGAAAAGGTTTTTTCTAAAATTGATCTCAAATCAGGATATCATCAATTGCGGATTGCAGATACTGATATTCATAAAACAACATTTCGTACTCGATACAAACATTATGAGTTCACTATGATGTCTTTCGGGTTAACGAATGCACCTTCAGTCTTCATGAGCTTAATGAATGGAGTGTTCCGAACATACTTAGATAGATTCATCCTTGTGTTTCTCGATGACATACTAGTTTATTCTAGGTCTATGGAGGAACATGAGGAACATCTAAAACAAGTGTTACAATGCTTAAGGGACAATCAGTTGTTTGCCAACCTGGAAAAGTGTGACTTCTATAAGACTAAAGTTCAATATTTGGGCCATGTGATTTCAAGTGAGGGAATTTCAGTTGATCCTACAAATATTCAGGCCATTGTGGATTGGCCCGCACCCACAAATGTCCCATAAATTCCTAGCTTCATGGGACTTGTAGGCTATTATCGGCAGTTTGTCTAAGGATTTTCAAGGATGGCACATCCTATCACCTCTCTCCAGAGGAAGGGAAAGAAGTTTCTTTGGTCCGATCAATGTTAGTTAGCTTTCCAAACTCTTAAGGAAAAATTGACTAATGCTCCAATCTTAGCAGTACCAGATCCGACAGGTGACTTTGTTGTTTGTACAGATGATTCTTTGGAAGGCTTAGGGGCCATGTTGATGGAAGAAGGGCGAGTGATTGCTTATGAATCATGGAAACTTAAGGATCATAAACTAAACTACCCCACACATGATTTGGAGTTGGCTATAGTTGTACATGCCTTGGTAAGGTGGTGACACTTTCTCCTAGGGCATCGGTTCAAGTTGCATACTGATCATCGCAGTCTGCAATACATCTTCACACAGTCGAACTTGAATGCAAGACAGAGGAGGTGGATGGAATTCTTGTGTGAATATGATTTTGAAGTGAAGTATATTCAGGGCAAAGAGAATGTGGTGGTAGATTCTTTGAGTCAACGCAGGCACAAGATTTATGTTGTGACTCTTGAGGTTGATTTGAGGAGTAAGATCCTTGCAGCTCTTTCTTCAGATAATTGGTATCAAGTGGTGAAATCAGAGATTGAGTCAGAAAGAGCACTGGAAGGTAAATTTGTTGGTTACTCTTTGGACTCAGATGGTGTTTTGCGCTATGCAGGATGAATGTATGTACCTCCTACAAAGGGTCTTCGCACCCTAATCTTGAATGAAGCCCATCGGGCTCCTTATTCAGCACACCCTAGAGTTAATAAAATGTATGCTGATCTTCACTCACTATATTTTTGGGTAGGATTGAAGCGTGACATCGCTGATTTTGTGGCTAGGTGTCTAGAATGTTAGAGGGTTAAGGCTGAGCATCATCATCTGGTAGGACTATTACAGCCTCATCTTGTTCCATAAGGGAAGTGGGACATTATCTCTATTGATTTCATTGTCAGCTTGCCTATGTCTTCCAAGCAGCACAACGCTATCATGGTCACTATTGAAAGGCTGACCAAGGTAGCCCATTTCTCCCCTATCCGATCTTCCTACACTACTTCTGTGGTGGCCAGGGTGTTCATGGAAGACATTGTTCGATTACATGGGATACCACGAAGAATTATTTATGATAGAGATCCGGTATTCACATCCATGTTATGGAAATTTTTGCAGCAGTCCTTAGGGACTAAGTTGAACTTTAGTTCTGCCTACCATCCTGAGATAGATGGTCAGATTGCAAGAGTTAATCAGGTGCTTAAGGATATGCTCCACATGTATGTCATGGACCAACAATCTTGTTGGGAAGATTATCTGCATTTGGTCAAGTTTTCCTATAACAATGGTTATCATAGTTTGATCGGCATGGCTCCATTTTAGGCTTTATATGGTTGTCCTTGTCATACCCCTTTTAGCTAGGATCAATTAGAGGACAGGGTTCTTCTTGGACCTGAAATGCTTTGAGACATGGAGCAGTAGGTAGCTCGCATCCAGGAGCATCTTGTAGCGGCTCAAGACAGGCATAAGAAGTATGCTGATGCACACAGAGTTGATCGATAGTTTGTAGTTGGAGATTGAGTGTTTCTTCAAGTTCATCCTCAGAAGAGCCCTATTTGTTATGGAAAGGGTTCTAAGCTTGTGCCCCATTTTGTGGGACTGTTTTAGGTGTTAGAACGAATTGGTCCTATTGCCTACCACCTAGACTTGCCACCCAGTCTGTCGTGGATTGACGATGTTTTTCATGTTTTAGTCCTTAGACCATATTCTTCTGATGTTACTCACAAACTTGATTGGAATGCTCTATAGGTTGAGGATGGGTAGCTAGCTCTAGTACCCATGGTCGTGCTGTAGCACAAGAGACTCACTCTCATAGGTAGGGATATTGAGCAGGTGCAGGTCTAGTGGGACCCCAATGATGAGACTTGAGCAACATGGGAGGATGCCTTTTGTATCAGGGAATCCTACCCTTAATTGTTTACTGGCTTCCAGGAGTAAGCCGAATTCATGGGGGGGAGGATGTAATACCCCTCATGTTGCTATTTCGACTTGCTATCTTTCTATGATTTTTGCTTGATACTTTGTGACTGTGATAGTTACTATTTATTGGTTGGATTGGTGGATTGAATAGTTTAGATTGATTGATGATTATGCTACTTCATTTGAGGACATGGATATTATTATACAACATTATGATTACATTTGGTTGGGTGATGTTAATTTATTTCAGTAATACATTTTTTTTATTTTATTTTTTAGACTGTAGGATTTCAGTAATACATTGTGATGCAGTGGTTTAGTAATTATTTTATGATGTGATCAGCTAGTTTAGCAATGTTACTTTATATTTAATGTTGTAATTGATAGAATAGTTTTGGTGAGAAGACAGTGTAGCAACACTCATTCATGAGTGCCCTGCTACACTGCAATTCCTTCTCACAATGTGATGTTTTGATTATATATATACATGTACACGACCTTGTTTGTATGCAGGAATTGCAGGTATAGAGTCTTGATTCCACCTGCTTTGGCAGGACAGGGTGAGCATCAATTTAACCCAACGGGTATGATGCTAAAACAAAGATGACAAGGAAGTCACCCCATCCCATGTTTGTCAAACTGTCTTGTCTAGTGGTATTGTGCATCGTTAACCTTTGTCATTTTTGCAATTTATTATAGTGGTTGTGTGTGTGTACTTTTGGTATTTATTTTACGTTGGTATTTTGTATGATGTAATTTATATAATTAAATGATGTTAATAAATGTTTATAATAGTGTTGGAATAATTTGTATTAAAATATAGAAGTCTTATATTAAAAGTCATGTGATTTATTTAAAAGTGTAAATTATATTATTTAAAATTAGTATTTTGATAATTTAATTAAATTAGCATGTTGAGGATACTTATGAAATAAATTAATTAAAGATATTGAATTGTGTGAATGACAAGTAAAGCTTGCAAAATCGGAATTAAAAAGAAAAAGTGTTGTTAAATAGAAAGAAAAGAAAGAAAAGATAAAAAGGACCAATGAGTGTTGAGTGTTGGCTGAAAAGCTGGGAATAAAATTAGAAAACTTCTTTTAATTTAGATTTTTGGAGCTTTCAAAAAAGAAGATATATTTTTATTTAATAGCAAATTTGTGAGTTTTTTCATTCATGGGAAAATTTAAGAAGTTACACCAAAATATTGAGTGTTGAGAATTGGGTTCTCTCTGGTTCTTTTCTGTAGAAATCTATTTAGTTTTTCATTGTTTTAGAGGAGAGGTTCTTCTGAATTAAATTTGAGATTAGAAAATTGGAGCAAGGGAATCTGGAGGAGAATTTCTAAAGGAAGGAACGAGAGCTCTTCGAAAGGCTATTTGGATCAAGCAAAGCTTCATCAAATTTTTAGCAGCGTAGGACTCCAGGTTCCATTTTCCTATTCTTTAGTTTTCTGATTCAAAAGAAAAATAAAAATGAATAAATATGTTTTCTGTGAAAGAGAAGAAGTCTTATGGGGTTTTGAAATTCTTCTGGGTAGCAAACAAATGAAAGAAATTTTTTTGGGTTCTAAAAATGTTCAATATGTTTATAATTTTGTGTTTGAAAAATTATTTCCCCCTCTGAAACAAATGAATTTTTGAATATATATTCATATATATATATATACACATATCTTTATATATATATAAATCTTGGTATATATATATATAATATATATACACTTGATTTTAATGATCAGTCTCTTATAGAGGATGTTTTGATAAATGTATATATATAAATATATGTGTATATATATATATAAATATATGTATATATATATAAATATATGTATGTATATATATAAATATATGTATATATATATACACATTTGTATCGAAGTATATATATATATTTATTTATTTATTTGCATTTATATTTTTTAATGAAACCGTATTTCAAAATTCTATGTTGAGCCGAACTGTACTAGTCGGTGTTTTGTTTTAATGCTAAGGTTATTATATTTTGGGGTTAGGGGGGATGGCTGGGCCGTACCCACCCCTGTCCATGTGGGTTGTAGACTTCCCACAGCAGTCCGCGGCTACTGTAATAAAAGGTTTTACTTTTTTTTGTTTTTGTTTTGTGATTAAAATTTTTAAATATATATAATTATACATATATATATATATATATATATATATATTTTATATAAAATTATAATTAAATAAATTCTATATTGGCATGAATATTATATATATATATAATAAAAATAATAATGATATATTGTTTCATTTTTCGAAATTGTGAATTACAATTGTAAAGAAAAAAATAGTAAGTCATACATTTATTATTATTTAATTTTTTATCTTATTGTAGAAATAGAGATTGAAGCAATGGATTAAATAGAATTGTTTCTCAATGTGGAATATTAGTAAGTTGATTTGAGTTGAAAATCTGTGCTTTTGTGTGGGTTCTCTTGTTAACTTTATTTTAATGTGTTTGGCCTTTTGATGTGGGAACCCAGTTGATTTTATGAATCCTGTTATTGATGTTGCGAACCTTGGGTTTCCAGAGGCTTAGTTTTATTTTTGGATGTTTATCCTCATTTATGTGCTCTTGATGTAGCAAGAAATTGATATCATTATTTTGGAAGGGTTGTATGCATTATTGTTGGGACTCTGTTGTGTGTCTTTTAGCGAGATGGGTAATACCTCGTATGCTGTCTATTGAGAGTTAATGCTTGTTCGGTATGGTACAACCCTTGCTTTGATTTTGTTATGTTTTGGGGTCTCAGGGAGAGTGGCTCTTTGTGGGGGCTGGCACCTCAAAAGGAGGAAGGGCTCAGGATAACCCACGTAAGAGTAGATTAACAAGTGAAAACCTAATAATAGAACATAGGGGGATGGGTAGTAAAAACATCTAAGATAATCTTGGATACCTTGTCTATCCATTAGGGCTATCGCAGACTAATGGTAGACTGAGAAGGTCGTGGTTGAAAAAGTTGTAACCTCATCCTCAAGAGAGGTTAATGGCTTCACATGAGTCACCCTATGGGGTCGGCACCTCAAGTAGGAGGAAGGGCTAGGATAACCATAGATGGGGGTTGGCGCCTCATGATGGAGGAAGGGCCAGGATAACCCATGTAGGCTATGCGATGACACTCTCCACTTGATGCCCTTATGCCTTGTTTTCTGGATTTCCTCTAGAAGTGTATTATGGTTGTCTCTTTGGTTTACTTGGCATGTGGTTAATGGTTATCACCTTGGTTTATTTGTGATGTGTTTTATCACTCTTTGGTTATATTGAGTGGGTCCTTGTTGTTGTCATTTATGATCTATGTATTCTTTGATGTTGTTATTAGAGTTACTGTACTATGTTATTCTTTATTGGAGTTACTCTTATGACTTTCATGGTTGTGATTACTTCCTTGTCACCTCTGAGTGTAGGGGGTGGGTTTTTCTAAGCCCACATGGTCGGGTGGAACGTGCTCTGCACCCATTGGGTTCCCCATCAACGTTTGTTCTTCACAGTGTTCTTTAGATGGAGCTTGTACCAGATATTCATTTTGTAATTCAGACAGTATTTTTACTATGTATTTATCCCACATGTATGGTAGATTTTATTGTATTCATTATTGAGAACATGTAATGTATTATATGATGATGTATTAATTATGCAGTGCCTTTGTAACCATTCATTTTATGAGTTTTATTATGGTTGTAACACATGATGTAAATATACTTATGCTTATGGATATATGTATGTTATCTCTTGAAAATGCATATTGTAATGGTTATGATGGTTATTAGATTAGTTATGTTATTTGGCCATATGTGTAATCTTTCGTTATGTGTTGTTTATGCGATGTGACCTTGCGTGCCCTAGAGGACTTGGCGTTAGGATGTTAATGCATAATGTAATTATGTTTAAATGGTTCATTATGTGTTTACTTTGTATTATTATTAAAAGAAAAAAGTGTGCAATGTTTTGTCCTTGGGGGTTTGCATGATGAGCGTTACACTTATCAAGTTAATTGATTAAGTATGTTGTGTTAGATTCCTTTCTTATATTATTGGATGTTATTCTTCTTCAAAAAATAAAATGAAATTGTTTTATTAGTTGATAAATATCTAATAAGATAAATTTTGTTTATAGAGTAATCTTTAATTACGTATTTGAAAAGAAAGGAATTTTGATTGTGGAACAATAGTTGATTTGAGTTGCAATAATATTCCTTAGTAAGGATTATACGAGTATTCAGTAGGAATGTTTAGGTCAGTCTTAAATATGTTTGGTTGTATTGTCAATTGTTCACTATTGGATTGATGTGTGGAACTAGTGGAGTGTGGGTGAGTTATGATGGTGCAAATAGAAGTAATGTTTAATCTTTGGAGTAATTGTGATCGCAAGGATTGTGTGAATTGAATATTGTGTCATCCAATGATTATTGTGGTTGAATTGTATGGAATTTTTTATAACATCTTTGATTGAGTTTGAAGATCTCGTTTTTATATTGTCACTCTTATTCCTCGCTTGTCATTTTGTGATTATGGAAGTTACATAGTCATTTTTGTGGTCCCATGATTAGTGTCTTCCTTTTGTGTAATTCTAATGGAGGAGGCCTTTTTCAATGACTTTCTTGTAGTTTTATTTTGAGATGATTAGGAACCTGAAGTGGAAGTTCGTTGTTTTTCAATGTTTAAGGCTTCTAGAGGTAGTGGAGAAACTTGGTCTATGTTGATTCCTCCATGATTGGTTCTAGTGATTCATTGACCCTAATTCTAATTTTTTGCGTTTTTGTGGGTGGTGTAGTGTCCCTCCAGTATCGACACTCTATTTAGTTTGATTCTTCTTGATAGATGCTTTAGTTCATTATGATACTATGTTGTTTCTTTTTAGAGGTGATTTTGGATATTATGTTGTTTTGTATTTCGTGGATGATACATTGACATCCTAGTTGTCTGGTTGTGTTAGTTTGATGATACTAAGATAGACATGTACATGATATGGTTTCTTGCTTACAACTTTGCTTATGGTTATCATGTTGAGATGATTGCTTATGATTTATCTTGCTCGTCTGTGTTGGTGAAGAAGACAGTGTAGCATTACTCATTTGTGAGTACCCTGCTACGCTGCAATTCTTTTTCACGATGTGTTTTCTAACATAAGTATATATATATGTTCTAACGTTGATGTTTCCTGCAAACACAAGTACCGGGTAATGGCTCCACCTACTTGACAGGTTTGAGCATACCCTAATTCAATATAATCATGTGTTGATTGGAGGTATTGACAGGTCCTGTTTCAACCATCATTCTTTATCAAATGAGTATCTATGTATTACCCCATGTTGTTGTCCAGTTTATTCTGTCGTGTTCGTTTGTATTGTTTGTGTTTGAGAATTTAATATTTAAGTTTAACAAATGCCTGTTAATGTATTATAAATTTTTATAATTATGTTTATGATTTAATTTATTAAGTTAAATTAAATAAGTAACTGATTTGAAATGTGAAAGTTATTCTTTGTGCATATGTATTTAATTATAAATTTATTGTTGATTTACTTGTGCAAACTAGAATTATGAGAAAATAGATATTTTAATGAAAAGATATTTTCAGCATGTTATGAATCTTTGTGTAACGCCCCATCGTACGAACCCCAAAGGACAATTAAACAATAATTACTACAATTTTTTTTTATTTTTTTAATTTTAAGTTAACATAACATACATGTAATACATATTAAGTCCTGACATGAATTTCATTTAAGTAGATTCACTAACACATACATCCCTTGGGGTACACGAGGAGTCATTAAAAGAGTTAGATCCACACAACGACAATAAAGAATAAAAGCCAAAGATATAAACTATAACAAAGTAAACATTAACAAATGTAACACATACATGATATATTATTGATAAGAAACCATTTGTGTACACATATACATGATTAACTCAACACATTGAATAACAACAACCATGTCCAATATCCACACAAGGTTTACCAATGATAAAAATATTACATCACATCCTTTTTATTACTTTACACCGTTCAAGTCTTACAATGATACAAACATGTTTCCTAATGTGAACGGAAACCATATGACAAGATAAGATGATACATCAGAAAGATAAGAACAAAGTAACGTAACTAGATCCCAGACAAATACAACTCTGGAGTCGTTGCAATGACACCAATCTGCACCTCTCGATCCTTGACTGGGGACCCAATGGGGTGCTTAGCACGTTCCACCCGACCACGTGGGTCCGAAGACCCACCCCCTGTGCTAAGGAGCTGACAAGAAAGAGTCCACAACCAAGAACATCCAAACACGGAACCACAAGACTCAACATCATACTAAAGTATCATAAAACTCGAGGATTACAATGACATAATCAACAACATCCAAGAGTCAACATAATAACTTAAAGTCATAAATCTCATCACCTAAATCAAAGCAATAACAAGTAAACAAGTAACCAAAGGATGATCATGAAACATTTCTAAATCAACTGAAATAATAAAAAAATACAATTCCAGAAGCAAAAAGAAACAAGGCACAAGGGTGTCTGGTGGAGAGTGTCATCGCATAACTCTCATGGGATTCTCCTGGCCCTTCCTCCTAACTGAGGTGCTGGCACCCATCTATGGATCTCCTGGCCCTTCCTCCTAACTGAGGCGCTGGAACCATAGGGTAGCTAATGCGGAGTCGATAATCTCTCATGAAGACGAGACTACGACTTTGCCGACCATGACCTTCTCAGTCTATCACTAGTCTATGGTAGCCCTAATGCATAGACGAGGAATCCAAAGTTTATTATCTTGTGTGTTTTACTACTCATCCCTCTAAATTCTATTTTTAGGTTATCACTTGTTTACTACTCTTACGTGGGTTCTCTTGAGCTCTTCCTCCTTCCGAGGCACCGGCACCCACGAAGAGCCACTCTCCCCTAAGACCCCTAACATAAACCAAACCAGGCAAGGGTTGTACCGTAATAGATAAAGCAAATAATCTTAAGACCAAACCACGTGAGGCATTAACCATCTCGCTATAAACACTTAATCAAAATCTCAACAATTCATGTACAACCCTTTTAAAATCATGATATCAAAACACTTGCCACATCAAGGGCACATAAAGAGAGAACACCAACTGACAATAATCTCAAGCCTCTGGAAGCCAAAAGAACGACAATCCACAAACAAGGGTAAAATGAAGCAACAAGAATTTTTTTTCCCAATAATTCCAACACAAGGATAAAATTTCCCTCAAAGAAGAGATTATCTCAGAAAATCCACACAAAGAAAGCTTCGTCAAACCCCATCCACAAAACAATCAACCCTAAAACAAAAATACAATCCACACATCAACAATGGTGTCACCTAAAAAGGGGAAATACAAAAGAAAATCAACCATTAATTTCACTGACACCACATAACTATAAAGAACATTGATATACTCAACTATATATATATATATATTTTTTTAGACTGCAGGAATCGGGTAGCACGACCCCCTATAAACTGCAGTGCGCCTGGTAAACTTTTTAACGTGACTGGCGGCGCTGGCGCGACACGCCTTCTGGTACCACGGGACGGGGGGAGACTAGAACTCGTGACTAGCAGAGCCGCAACGAAATTACTTAGCCAACCGAGCTAGGGCCCCCGCCCGATATACTCAACTATATGGGCTTATATGTCAAATTTGAATTTATTTAAATAATTGAAGAAACTATATGAACTAACTTAAGTTCTACTTAGATTATTCAACTTTACAAGACTACAACATAATTTGCTAGAGGTTACTACAATAATTAATTATTGTCTATGATAACAAACCACTAATTTTACAATTCTTAATCAAATGAAGTATCCAATTTCTTTATATTCGTTCTCTAATATAAATTTCATACTTACAATATTTTTCCCTAAATATTATGCATAAATACAAATAGAATATTTTTACTATAGTTAATATCTCCCTTTATTCTTAATTAATTCATTCCCTTAAATAATTACTTCTCCTTAACAGTAATTACTTGGATGAGAAAATTTTATTTATTTATTTATTTATTCTAGTTTACTTACCTAATTTGTTTAAATAATGTCAATACAAGAATATACATATATATTTTCCTTACATATTAATTTTCTAAAATATATTATCCTAAAAGAGTAATCTAAAGAAAATCATCTTAAAACAAAAGTGGGATATTATTTTAACCTCCTTTTCTTAATTAAAATCAAGAAGTATTTCCCTAAAGAAGGCTTCGATTTTAAATCCTAATCTTTAGGCTTTTAGAAAGAAAGTACTTAGCTTTTATTAACTCAAAGAAAGAAGGCACGGGTAGATACTAAAGCTAAAAGTGAGAAGCCATCGATAAAACAATAAATTACCAGGATAACTATCAACCATTCCAGTTGAGTTATGAAAGAGGGGAGAGCATGTATCTACCAAGAATAAGTTGCGTATTTTCAAGGAATTAAAACTGCTTCATTAAATTTGAAGATGTATTCACTTCTCTTAGCGTCTCCTAATGCCAAAGAAAATGGTCAGCCTATGAGTCGGCTTTGCCACACAAGCCAGTAGGATAAACGCCTACCCAAACTTGCTAACAACATCTATTAAGAGGGTTGATTACATCAAATGTAGAGCATGCCACATATAGAGGAAATTGACCTCAACAACGCCTGAGAACAGAAAATGATTGACTCATGATGGGCGCGGGTTTTTTTTTCAGCATAACAGGTATCCATTGTTGATAATATACAATAACCAGCACTGAGTTAAAGGGAAATGCAGTCTAACAATAGAGTCTATACTATCACAAGAAATAGTTGTGCTTATGATGCAAGGTCTAAGAGACATACACAGTATTATAAGGGATTGGTGTATCATCAAATGAGTTTGGAGAACACAAAGTTGGTGAAACAACGCAGGAACAAGACTCATAATGCTATGCATCGTTTATTGAACTTTGAGTTTGTTCAACACTAATCAAGTCCAGGCTGGACTTTAATAAGATTCATCTGCTATCTCCTTAGGCCGATGTAATCTACAGCAAAATCCATAATCAAGAAATAAATGTGCAAGTGTAATCAATTGAATTAGGACCCTGTTGTTGAACACCACGAATTGGCAGCTGAAAGGATACATTGAGCACTTAAAGCATTATACCTAAAGTACATAGGAGTCTCTAATTTCATGAATTAAGGATGATAAAAATAAACAACCTACAGGAAAACGTAGTCCATGCCAAACATATACTAAGAGGAATTTTGTAACATAATTATTCAATATCACTGACTGAAATGTGATGGAACTTGAACTAATAGGTGGATTCACAAGGAAGCTCTCAAAATCTTTGAAATAATGAAACACCTTCGTTATCCTTATTGCATAACATATACAGTTGGTAGTTGGTGCGCAAATTGCAGATCTAACACAAAAATAGGGGACAACTCATTGAAATTAGAGAAGGCACGAAGAAATCATAAGAGGCTACGGGTTTCAATTGAAAAACTGAAACAAATGGAAATAAAGATGGAATGTTGCGTGGAAAGATTGAAATAGGCCATCCAAGTAGTAGACTAGTGTCGTTTTATATCAACTGTTACACTAACTTGAATTAAGATTCTCATTAAATCTATTAAACATGTGAGTAGTATGTTGTGTATGTTGTGGTTGCGTAGAAGATGACATGCATGCAAGACACTTACGCATAGGACTTACATAGAATTAGATAGAGAATGAGACATACCCAGATTCGGTTCCCAAGCATGTGGTGCGGCAAAATGCTTATCAGTCTTGGAAGCAAATGGAGATTGCGACGTCATCAATACCATAGCATAGGATGTGAAGGTTGTCACAGGGTGGTTTTGGTTTATTCCACAATGCATCCTTCCCTTGATTGAGTGCTCTTTCTCTCTCGCCCAAAAGAATCCAACTGTCAAAATCCCCCACATCAAGTGTTTTTTTTTTTCCATTTTCTCCCCAAGACAATCCTCATAAACTGGCGTGTGTATTCTAGTACAAGGACCTTATCTTATGCGAAGACATCTTTCCAACAAGGCCTTCTTCCTTCTTTTTTTTTCAACTTCCCTGATACTCAACCCTCGAATGAACCAGAGTGGCTTTGGTCTCCATCCCCCGATGCAAGCTGATGATGTGTCATTTAAGGACTCATTTCTGGAGAAGGAAAAAGTTGCTGCTCAAACAATCTGAGAGCATCTTGTAACCTTTTTCAGGCTAAGGGTCTCCGTGACTTAAATGTCTTCTTCTTCTTCTTCCTATGTCGTCCATCCCCCTCTCGATAACGCAAGTGCTCAACTTTAATGAAGCTTTTCACGCCTTGACCATCTCCCCCGTTCAAAACTAGTTTCCAGTTGTGCATGTGCTTGCATGCAATTCTTCCCGTCCTTTTTCCGCTTTAACATCTATTCAATAATTATTTTTCTTATTTGTTAAAAGTCACTTGATTTTTCCCATCTTTTAGGCTTTACTAAAACAAAACTCCACCTTTTCTATCTTTATTTTGCTTTAACAACAATTTCAATCTTATCTTCTACTTGTCAACTATAATTTGAAACAGACTTCTATCTACACAAATTAAATTTAGTATTTATTAATGACTTAACATTATATTATTATTACTTTAAATTATAATTTTATTTGAATTACCTTATAAGGAACTCTATTTTAATTTTCTAATTTTATTATAAACAACCTTCCAATCAATTTAATTTAATTAATTGTTTAAACATGACTAAAAACATATTATATTTTTCACACAATCAAATAACACGGTGAACAATGAAGCCCAAACAAATAGTTCGCACAAACTTAAAAAACAACCGACACGGAGGGGCACTACACTTTGATTGACAGTTAAAGATTTGATCTGATATTTTAAAGAATGAGTTGAACTGATATATCTATTTACAATGCATAATGATCTATCAGTTAAGTTATTATGATGGAGAGATAATTAAAAGCATGAATATCTTTTGGGGGTGGAAATTTTACATTCACGGGAAGAACTTTCACGGTAGCAGATTTTAGCAGATTTTTGCATGGCGAATGTTTGAGAAAAAAACTTTTAATTCAGATTTGGTTTGTACACATAGTTGGGGTTGGATTGTTTTTTATTCCGTCATCAAATTGCTGGTGTGCTGAGTAAATTTGAAGGAAGCTTCAGATTTTGATCCAGATCAGTTTTCAGCAATTAACACAGGTTCTTTTCTTGTTTTGTATTATTTGATTATGAAACTTTCTGAAAACTTTATTTCAAAAAGGATGTTTTTATTAGACCTGCAAAAGAGAAGAAGCAATTAGAAAGAGTGTTAGATTTAAAGAATAGTAAAATTAAAACAGTGAGAATACTCTTTAAAGAAGTAATAAAATTTAAGGAAATCATTTAGAGAAACTCTGATGTTTAATTTATTAGCTTGTAAAAGCGTTAAAAACTGTTAGATCGGTGAGTTTGAGTTATTTTTCTTTCACCGTAGCTCCATAATATTCTTTTTAATTCTTTGTATTATTTAGAAGTTCCCCACTTTTGCCAATGGCGCAGCATGAAGGGTTGAAAGAATTATACCACTGTATATAGGAATACAATTGAAACCCTATGGAGAATTATAAGAAGTGATCCATTTTCATTATTTGTAGTTCAATGTCTTCCAGAATACCTATGCTAGTCATATTTCTCCTACGTCCTTGATAACCAAAGATTCATCTAAATTTCAAAACATTTGACAAAATATCTCTCCTGAATATCTTGATTTAGCACCCCCCAAGCCATGAATTTGATTGCTCTCTAATTTAAATTATGTTGATACAGATTATTAAAAGGCATTTTTATTTATCGTTGATCATAAAGATTCTCTTATAATCTAGAATCGCCCTGTAGCTTATAATTTTCATTATGTACCACATTTTTCTCTCTTCACCAGCGCAGTTAGTTGAGATATTGATTTGTCTACAGGATTTTGGTAGTTTCCATGGTGTTCTTTATTTATTATAGTGTTTCTCATCTGATAAAATCCGCGCCGGCTATAGATTATGTTTGAAGACTCTTTGTTCAAGGGAAATATACCGTATAATTTAGTCTGCCTCTCATCAAACATTCTTTGTTCTTTAGACAGTAAATACTCCACCAAGAATTTGTACTTCTCTCATCCATGTCTTCATGTGCACAGTCTGGTAGGTCCGCATCTATATTCATTCTGTATTATGCAGGCATTTTAAAGTTTAGACCTTAAATGTATTACTTAAACTACAATGAAATATTTTATGTCGAGTTATTAATGCATGGCGATTTCTTACTTCTTGTTAGCGCAAAATACCACATGCTAAAATAATCTGTATTATAATATTTGTGCATGGCATGATTCGAGCTAATATTTAGTTGAGTATTACTCACTTAAAGATAGTGAATTACTTAATAGCGGAAAAATTACAATGCATACATATTTTGTTATATATCGACACCTGATATTTTAAGAATTAATTCATAGCCAATGGTGATAAATGGTTGATTATGTTAGATAGACAAGGAAGATTAAATTAATTTTGGGAGTGAATTCGGCATAGGAGTTATTAAATGTCTTTGCATGGCATATTTACTCCTAACCTTTACTCTTTTCTTTAAAGTGCGTACTTTGCATGGCATGCTAATTACATGCTTTATAAATTAATTCTCTTTAGTATTGAATAAAATAAATTATTCTTAGATCGTCATTATTACATTTCCTTATATAATAAATTGTATTGTTTCTTATTAAATGGGTGAGTTATAGTTGTTAAAGATTTTATATTATACTTAATGAATAGTAATAATAGTTGTAATAGTAAAATGTAAGATATTTTATAATGTCAATAGATTGTTGTTTTTGAAACTCTTAATTCATGAAAATTAAATGAATGTATTTGATGAGATATGTATATATTATAGGAATGAAAATGTAATGTTATTGAGTTTTGATTTGTACTTCTTTAAAGGCAAGAGGAGTGAATATGGTATTGTTAAGTGTATTACATATTGATCGTATTGCTTGATTACAAATATTATTTTTACTTGGGGATATAGCTTGCACATTTTGTCGTTGTCTATAGAAGCATCTTAGAGATTATGGTTGGTCTCTAGTGAAAGACATAAAAATTGTGGTTTTGATCTTTGTGCTTGGTAGCTACCCCTAGACTTTTATGTTGAGTCATGTTATAGAAAGAGTGGCTTGTGGTAGGGGCCGAAATCCTAAAGAGATTGTCTGGGTAACCTATCATAGGTGTGTAATTCAGTGAAAACCTAACTAATGTATTAGGGGTTGGGTAGAACTAAACACTAATTCAGATAAAAGTTTGCCTTGCCTACTTTCTTAATGCTCGTATAGATTGAGAAAAGGCTGAAAAGGTCTGGAATGACAAGTCGTCCATCTTGTCTTCTTGAAAGATGTAACAACTCTACATTAGTCTGGCTAGGGGCCAGGAATCGGTAGAGACTACCATGGTAACTCATGGAGAGGGCCGGTAGTCTAGGAAGATTCACCAGGGTAACCTATCCAGACAGTGTGATGACACTCTTAGTCTATACCATGATGGTGATCCTTGTGTTCAAATTTTTATTATATTTGATTTGTTACTGGGATTTTATCTGTTATGATTTGTTATCATTATGTTGTGATGTGAATTGTAAACCATTTAAACATAATGTTCTGTCTTCATTGTTTGTGGACCTATCATTATCTCCTAGCACCAAGGGAGTGGACCTTCAGGTTTCACGTGGTTGGGAGGAAACCGTGCTATACCTTCCTTGGATTTTCTTGTAGTTGATCCTATGCTTGCAGCTGGTTCTAGTTACTTCATTGTTCGTGACTTTGGATGTGGAGCATGATCATGGATATGGATGTCAGTTGTGACATGTTCACTATCTACTTTGGGTGATCCCACAATAGTGGTTTACAATTTTTGGCCA
>VDFB02196843.1:0-16101 GCA_007258455.2 Sequoia sempervirens
TGTCATTTCACAAGACAACCAAAATAGTTGATATCATAATAGTAGAAGAATAAATATTACCAACTGGCATATGAGCCAACACCTACCATTTGGTGTGTTGAGTGGGCACTATGAGGAAACAACAATTGCAATAAATTCCATGGCCATTGTGGACATGCTCGAGGAAGCCAAGACAAATAACATGGAATTTTAGGTCATGCATCACAGAAAATAAAATCAATGTACACAACACTATATATTTATGAATGAAACATATAGGAACAGTGAAAGAGGGAAACAACAGGAAAATAATTTTGCAAGAAAACATTTGTAGCAATTTGAACCAATTAAAGCTAATAGAAAAGATAAGAGGAAACCACTTAAATTTATGGAAGGAAAACATAGAGCACAAATGTGAGAAGTCAATGTATAAAGGCTATCAGAATAGAAAAAAAATCATTGGAGGATTTCAAACTTATTAATCAAATGGAAGACAATTTTTTTTAGAGTGCATTCACAACATGTGTGCATAAAAATGTTTATATAGTAGAATGTTGCAAGGATGTTATTTAGTTATAGAACTTTTTTTTGCTAGTTATTGTTGGTTCTAATCTCCATGCATTTTAGATAGCTTGAGTTGTTTGTATTTGCATATCTATGGATATGTAACAGCTATAACTGTATGTTTACATCACTATATGTTCAAATTAGTTGAAAGATAATTTTAGGTATGCCAATAAATAGTTGACTTCATGAAATTTTAAAATACTTAAGCAAAGATGGGAAAATGGAATATATAGAAGAACGTATTGCTTTTAATGCCATATAGTAAAAGCATTGCTAAATAAAATCTTAGACAAAGAAGTTAACACTTTAATAGAATAAACTCATCAAAACATGGAATTGGCTTATACAAGTTGTGTTGTCTAGTTATTTATGTGTGGTATCTTTGTGCATCTTTGGCACTATACCCATTTTACACAAACTATTACTTGGTATGTTTTTTAAAGATACAACTTAGAAAAGGTTTGAAGGGGTGATGACACACAAGCTAAGGTAGATGCAAGAATAACTATCCTAGAGCCTTTCTTGTTTGTTGGCCTATCGGCTAGAATCAAGATTAGTTGACAAGGCCTACAATTGCTCGAGGCATGTTTCTTCACTGCGGCGATGACCAATGTACTTATTGGTGCCAAGCCTAGCGTATCTCTCAAATGAGAAAGGTGGATCAATACGAAGTCTTTCAATTGATTTTACACATGAACTAGCTATAAAAGTCAACCCTTGCCTCTCTTTGGAACCTATGTTTATTGTTGCTCTATCCAATGTTAAGCCCTTTGCTTTATATATTGTGATTCCCCATGCCATAGTGAGTGGAATTTGTGTTTGACTCCCTCAACTTATAGCTGGGATGGGGATGTCTTTGGATATTCTAGGTCCCATGGTGGCCTAATGTAATTTTAAAAGTGAACAAAAACATAGTCAGGTGGGTTTGGTTGTTCAGAATCTAGACTATATACAATAGTCGTAACAACACCAAGGGATCCATTGATGAGGCCAACTTGAATCCAATTTTTTTTTGTTAGTATAACTCATTCACCAACACAAAGTAGCAATTCTCAGAGAAGATGGTCATCCATGATCATATGTTTGTTGCTGAGCCATCTGCGCAATGTTAATGCCTATTGGTAGATTTAACTATTTGATCATTTTTTTGTTGTGGAATTTGACCAAGTCATTTGTCGCAAACAAATGTGTAGCAACATCAAATTGTTGTCTTTCTATGGCTAAAAGAATTTTATTTGTTTGTTTCATAAGCTCTTCCCAATCATCATGGGGAACCTCAACATTTCTTATATTAGAAAGGATTTCACGAAACTTTTGTTGTGAAGGGCTATCTCCCTTTTTAGCAAAATATAGTGTCTAGGGTTATTGAGATAGTGAAGTGTGCCACAAAGGTACAACAAATGAGGATGAAGCATAAATAGGTGTATCCATGACAAGTGGAAACTGAGCGAGATCACCAACAAGGATCATAGAAACACCGCTAAATGGCTCTATCTACTTATATAGGAATGCTTGGCATAATCAGCTATCTATTTTCAATAGCAATTTTGGGACTAGAAAACTCATTTCATCGATCAATATGTAATCAATATACTTAATTTTTTCTTGGAATAATGTCAATTCCTGCCCTTGTAAAGGACTCATACCTTTATGGGAATGCCAAGTGTTGTATGGACTGTAGAGGCACATATGTTGTATGCAGCGACACTTGTAGGAGCCAATGTGAGCAAGAAGCTTTTGTGTCTAGGAAAAGAGGTATTCATTTGTTGTTGAATATAATTTATGAGGAAGGATTTGCTAGTGCTAGCTATCCCTTAAATAATCATATAGAGAGGGCTTTAGGTGAAGGCTACATATGGTGGGTTTGGATTATTTCAAGGGCCAATTGTTGCTTCGGTGAAAGTTGATGGGTTAACATATCTACAGGCAAGAATTGAACCATAGCTTGCTCACATTGTGCCTTCATTGATAAGACGAACTAAAGAAATATTATGGAGTTTTTTAGGAACATTTTTTACATTCCATAGATGGTTCATATCAAAATCCCGCCTACCCAATAGTTGAAGATGATTTATAGTAAAGTTAGTAGTAGCACCAAGCTAAGAGAAAACTTCCCATTCATATTCATCCATATAAGGACAATGGTTCAAATAATTAGTATCACTATCATCTTGTTCTTTAATTATGGATGTAATTGGAAGTCTATTAACATGCCAAGGATGATAACTAGCTTTTATTAAAAGTTTCCAATTTTCTATTATCTATTCTCCTTGAAGACCTATATCTATTTGTATGTGACAAAAAGGTTTGTATAACATAAGTTCAGTCCAAAAAAATGTCTCAAATATCTCAGTATCTTCAACAGGAGTAGTCTTGAATAATAGGTAAACAAGGACAATTGTAGGTTGGAGCCTTGGTTTCCATTTATCCTTTTTTCATTGTTGTGAGTGTGTATATAGGCAGGCTAAGTCAATAAAGGATAAAGCAGCTAGTTCTGAAGTCCTTTGTATATAGCAATGAATATAGTTTGTTGGCAACTCTTCATCAATATCATCTTTGTTTATACGAAACCATGTCTTTTTGCAAAAATTCAACTGAATGTATTGTTAGCTTGAAGTAAGAAGAGGAAATTTTTTGTTACATATGACACGTCTCTTGTGCAGATATGTCACATTCCACAAGAATATTCATCATGAATTTTTGGTATGCAACCAACACTTTATCCTCAACTCAATTTCTATTTGCAACTCTTTTCAACATATCTAGATATTTTTCTAATTTTTTCTTAGATTTAGTTGCATATTTAGAAATAATTCAAAACAATTTTCCTAGAAACAACTATTCGGCAATCAACATTGACATGCCAAATTGCAAGCATAGCTGGGCTATGAATATTTAAGTGATCATCATTTCTTGCTGGTTTGTAGGATTTGTTAGAGTCAACATCAGATGTCAATGTAGGGGTAAGTTGCTCCTGCCATGGTGCTTTATACCGACATTGCAATTTCTCTCCTGTTCTTCTTAAACAAGTATATTTAGAGCATTTTTTGTGCCTTTGAACTATTTTTAGCAACTCTTCATAATCTATGATTGGATCATTGGTCAGGATCTGGCTCGTGGTAAGAAAGCACAAGTTTTCTTCAAAGCAATGATACATTCTAAGTAATCTTTGTATAGGACAACATGGATTCCAAGTTGAAACATATCTATCAAAAAAGTGCCTTGCTATGGTAAGATCGCAATCATTGGACCAATCAATAGTATCCAAGTAAAGAGCTTCTGAAAGCCATAGAAAACCATGCACATGTGAAGACCCATGATGTTACCATTCATATCTATACCAATAATCTTTTGCATGCAAAAGTTTTCGATCACCTCTTCAAAAAAAATTGAGAATCTTTGATGCAAATATAAAGATGTTATATGTGGATTTTGAACAACACTATCTATTAGCATATTTTTTGATGGCTCCACTACTAAAAGAGATGCAACAAAGAATTTTTTTTGTAGGTCAGCCCATTTTGTGTCTACACAACTCAAAGTGAAAAAGAGGGTGGGTGTACCAAGTTGTTCGATCATAGCGGTTAGCTGGGCCTGACAAGAGTTCCAGAAAGATCGGGTCCCATACAATGACAACCCATATTGCATCAATTAATCAGCTAGTTGGTGGTTGGGGCCAACTTGAAGTTGTTGCCTCAAAATAATCAACAACCTAGGGATTCTATCATCCACATCCGCTCTAACAAAAATAGAGATAGTTTGTTGGATATCATGTCTCATAATCAAGTTGTAGAGAAAATATCTAAACCTATCATGTTTTCCAAACCTGTGGTCAAAATATCTCATTAGGTGGAGGGAATATTCATGCATGTGAATTTTAATATTTCTCAGTTGCAGGGGAAGCGTTGCTCCAGTGGGGAACAATGTTGGAAAGGAAATTGAAAATAAATCTTCAGTGTTGTATTCATTAACAGGAGAAGAGCTAACTCCAAGCCAAGATAAGATATTCTAGTCTTTTTTTCTAATTTGCAAGACATCATTTATTTGGGTATGTGCAGGATCATCATAGAAAAAATAGGCCCTTAAGTGGCAAAAAATATAGAAAATTCAGAGTTAGGCACCTTGACATAAAAATTTGAATAGGTTAACTATATTATTTTAAAAATATGTAAGAATAGAATTTTTAGTTCTAAAATTGAATTTAGTTTCTAAAATACTAGGTTTATTTAAAAGAAAAAAAATCTATTTGGTGAAAATTGGAAATTTCAATGTAGTAGTACTTAAATTTCAGGGAGAAAATAAGAAGTAGGTGTCTTTCTGACCACCCTAACCACAATAAAATGATAATATTTTGTTATAAGATTTTAGACATAAGTAGACGACTCATGTCTAGATGTGATGCATATTTTTTTGTAATTTTTTTCCAAGTAAATAATTAATTATATATTTTTTACTACAAATTTTAAAAAATATAAAAATGCGTACGTCTGACCACCTTAACTTGGTCAAAACTTCATAAAATTCATTTTTTATTTTTTTAATCCTATAGTATGTGAAGCATAGAATGTGATGCATGTTTTGAATTCAAAAAATGTGATACCGTTTGAAAGCTATAGATTTTTTTCAATCAACCTATCAATCAATAGTTTAGTCGTAATTCAAATAGAAAATGAATAATAATTATTTATTAAATTCAAAGTAAAATAATTTATATTGGTGGAGCTAAGAATCTCCTTTAAAACCCCTTTCATTTCATCAATTTTGGGTAAATAAAAGTTGTTAGCCACATACCCTACAAATACCCATCCATATTGCCACTTTTGGCCCATCATGATCCTGCACATACCCATTTCTTGCAACTCTCGTCTAGCTATGTGCAAGATCATTATGGGCCAAAAAGTGGCGATATGATGGGTATGCAGTTGACAATTTTTTTTTACCCAAAATTGATGAAACAAAAAGGGTTTTTAAAGGAGATTCCTAGCTTTCCACTAATATAAATTATGATTTACTTTGAATTTAATAAATTATTATTATTCATTTTCTATGTGAATTATGACTAAAGTCTTGATTGATAGGTTGATTGAAAAACATCTATAGCTTTCAGATGGTATCACATTTTTTGAATCTAAAACATGTGCCACATTATATGCTTCACATACTATAGGCTTAAAAAAATTTGAATTACATGAAGTTTTGGCCAAGTTAAGGTGGTCAGACATATGAGTTTTTATAATTTTTAAAAGTTGTAATAAAAAAATCATAATTAATTATTTACTTGGAAAAAAAATACAAGAAAATATGCATCGCATCGGGAGATGAGACCTCTACTTATATCTAAAATCTAATAAAAAAATATTATGATTTTATTATGGTTAGGACCTAGTAAGAAAGGAATAAATGATGAAAAGTTTGAAGAGTCATTTTCTTCTTGTCCAGCATTTGTTGAGCTAGTTGATGGCATTAGGCCTTCATTTGAAACTTGCTCTATTGTATGCAACAAGCTAGACACATCAACAACAACATCAAGTAACATATTAAGAGCCTCAACATCAATCTCAACATCATTGTAGTATTTGGCATATTGGGTTTTGTATTTCAATGCATCCATCACATGATGTTTATTAACATAACAATCATAATTCCCACCTTCAATAGTGGTCCTATGAACAATAATGACCTCAAGGTCTTGCAGTCAGCATGAAAAAATTTTTGCGATGCTTGAAATATCCTAAGGGTAGCTTATCATGTGACCATAAATTGGCCTCCTCTAGCATGGGTGACCTATAAAACTAGAGCCACCCTAGTAATAAGCATCTCTTAAACTTGTGTTAACTTTTTGAGGAGCAATGGTTGTGGGCTTAGATGCATTCCATTTGTAGAGTTGAACCGATGGGAACCTTTTTTTGAATAACACCTTACACATATGGCTTCTGACCCTAACATTCGAGTGCGCATCCATATGTAGCTTTCACTACATATTTGGAAAACACAAAGGTTGGAGAGCACATCTATACGATGTTGAAATCACTTTACCACAACACAATAGCTATTGTTGAATATTTCTTTGAGGTATTGTTCGTGTGTTCATGGAACAAGGGGGCTCCTCTAAGATTATGTACAAGGGTTTCCATTTTCCATTGGAATTTCATGTTGCAAGGGAGCACTGCTAGAAAAACTGTGTGCAAATGTGCTTGTTGTAGCTATCCTTTGCTGTAAGTATTTTTTTTGATGCTTCATGGATATTTCCTCTCTATGCTCCTTATATTACAAATAGTTTCATTGCTATTTTTTACCCTTTCTAAATTCAACAATTGATTGGGCTATGCAACTTGACTCTGCCTGTACAACCTAGGAGTATACATACAAGATAAAGTACATTAGGATATATGAATATACATATATACCCATACATACATTGAAAGTGGTAATTATACATTAACATATAACTATATATATATATCCATCTGTATATGAATCAATATCTGTGAATGACCCAAAAAGGAATAGCATAGGTTGAACATTAGGAAATATTAAATTCTAATTGAATATACATAGAGGACTTGGGAAACTCGAGAGAAGGAGGAATGGATTCTAAGACTATGCTCGTACGAAGCTTAATACATCATATCATTGTTGCCCAATGGGGGCAAGCAAAGAAAAGTAAATGTGAGCAAGCAGAGTAAATGCAATATTGAATTTTGCAGTCTCACAAAGTATGCTTTGATTACGATGCATTGTTAAAGAAATCATTGTGTCATTAATTTCCTAGTAGCTAGGAAAAATATATTGTGAACATATCTAATCTACAATATTGTAGTGTTTATTTTTGCATATACATAGACATACACATATGCATCTACATATGCATATACATACACATATACATATACATATGTATACATCCATACGCATACATACATGTACATACATAACCATATACATACATATACATATAAATATACATATAAATATACATATACATATACATATATACATAGATACATACATATACATATATATATACATAGACATATATACATTTATACATACATATACATATACATATAAAATATTGATTGTTGTAGTGTAAAAAACTATACTTTTGTTAGGTTGCACTATCAAATCTTGAGCCATTGTGCGATTTATTTCATAGAAAAAACACAAATTTTTTTGTCCTCATATATGATCTATCATATTGTAGTTTTTTTTTTTGCATGCCCATAGACATACACATATGCATATACACATGCATATACATATACATACACATATACATATACATATGCATACATGCATACATATACATACTTATGTACATATACAAACATACACATACATATACATATAAATATACATATATACATAAATACATACATATACATGTATATACACATATACATACATATACATATACATATACATATACATACACATATACATATACATATATTTACATAGATATACATACATATATACATATACATCAAAGCAATCATTTTAGATGCAATAAAATAGGAATGCATAACTAGTTTGACATGTATATGCTTTGTCAAGATGGTCCATTTAGATGTACACCTAGAAGCGAAGAGAATTGGAAACAATAATGCCAAATTTGCAACAATTAGAAGATAAAGCAAAACCATACTTATGGGATCAGGATCTGAAGGACGAGCGGACACACCCTCAAAGCTAGACTTCATGGAGAGTGTAATGCCCCACCACGCAACCCTAGGGGAAGTTGCAAATAACTACTCAAACGCATTTTTTTTTTGTTCAAGTACAAATAACATGCAAGTTCACTACCCATTGCCAACAACCCCTAAGGTTACGAGACTGATTTTACTTAAACCCGCACAAGAGACATGAATTAAAACCATAACATTTAATTACTTGACAAATTAAATACACATACATTCCATACATGATAAAATTACATCAAGCATAAGAGATACCACATGTTTCCAATAACAATAAAGTACAATACGATTACAACTCTCATTCTTCGAATGAGGTAAATCTAATAAACATGAATCTTACAAATTACATCTTCCACCTCAATACAAATGAGGGGTAATAAAATTACAATAATCACTTAAAAGAATAAAGAATGAAAAGAAATTGGATCCCATGAGCTCTCTAACTAGAAATATCATCCACACGAACAAGAAAACCCAACAGATTAAGGTGCACATTCCACCCAACCATGTGATACCCGAAGGCTCACCTGTTATGCTGGGAGATAGTAACAAGGATTCCTAGACAAGATCATCTACCTCTAGACATAGGCTACACAAAACTGAACTGAATTAAATACAAGCACAACATCACGTAACCCAATGGTTACAATGCTTCCAGAGTTAAATAATCAATTGCCTCACTAAACAAACATACTGTTGGCTTAGGGGAACTGTCGTCACAATGTCACATGGGATATCCTGGTAAGTCTTCCTAGGTCCCGACCTCCATTTTGGGATATCCTGGAAACCTCTAATGACTCTCAGAACCTCATGCAAACCAATGTGGGATCATTTATCTCTCGTAAAGATGAGATAATGATCTTGCCATTCTAGGCCTTCTCGTCTCATCCCAAGTCTATACAAGCCCTTGTGTCCATGAGTGAGTAAAAATTAATCTTGTTAAGTGTTTGATACAACCTAAACTCTAATAAGTTTATTTACGTTATCACTGAATTAACTAACTTACAAAGAGTTACCCTGACAACACTTTGTGTGTCGACCCTCATTGTAAGCCACTCTTCGAAGACAATGTGTGGAATAACTCCACACCCAAGGGTACATAAGTGTGACCTAAGGAGAATGACTCCCTATACATGACATAAAGTCCACACGTCATGTTCCTGATAACTGGGTATAACACTGGATACATTTAGATGGGCTTCCTAAGGAAATCCAAAGGTTGATTATCATAATGACAACCCATACAAATAAATGAAAACCCCATCTGGAAGACTTACATAACAATTGACTCAATTTCCCAACACTGAGAATGAACAAAAACATCACTAGAAAGCATTTCAGGTAATTAAATAAACTAATGTTAGGATTTCCTAAATCCAAGCCACACAATGACATATTGCATGTAATCAAATACAAATAATGGGCCAAAAAGTGGCAATATTATGAGTATTTGTAGGGTATGTGGCTGACAACTTTTTTTTTACCCAAAATTGATGAAACGAAAAGGGTTTTTAGAGGAGATTCTCAGCTTTCCACCAATATAAATTATGATTTAATTTGAATTTAATAAATAATTATTATTCATTTTCTATTAGAATTATGACTAAAGTCCTCGATAGGCTGATTGAAAAACATCTATAACTTTCAAATCGTATCACATTTTTTGAATCTGAAACATGCATCACATTATATGCTTCACATACTATAGGATTAAAAAAAAAAAATTCATGAAGTTTTGACCAAGTTAAGGTGAATTGGGACATACGAGTTTTTTACATTTTTAAAAGTTGTAATAAAAAATCATAATTAGTTATTTACTTGGAAAAAATTACAAAAAGATATGCATCACATCTAGACGCATGACTCCTCTACTTATATATATAAAATCTTATAAAAAAAATATTATCATTTTATTATGGTTAGGGTGGTGGTCGATAGACACCTACTTCTTATTTTTTCCCTAAAATTTAAGTGTACTACTGCATTGAAATTTCAAATTTTCACCAAATAGATTTTATTTATTTTTAAATAAACCTAGTAGTTTAGAAACTACATTCAATTTTTAGATTCTATTCTTACATATTTTTGAAATAATATAGATAACTTATTCAAATTACATGTCAAGTTGCCTAACACGATTTTTTTGAATTTTTTGCCACTTAAGCGCCTGTTTTTTTTCATGATGATCCTGCACATACCCTAATTAAAACTATTTGCAACTACTCAAAAGTAATTAAAATTATATTGACAATGTTAAGGAACTTAAGCTAAGAATTAAATTCCATTTTCTCCAATTACACATAATAATAACAATCAACTTTTTAAATTAAAAAAACATTTGCTATAAAGTCAATTTTATTTCAACTATGATAATGAAATAATCACCTTAAAATAATTTATATTTAAATATAAATATATATTAAATATATATATAAAAGTATATACTTAGTGTATATACAAATATATATATATATAATATATAATTATTATTTAAATATATATATTTAAAATCAACTATTAAAATACCAACCCAATTATTTAATAATACATAATATATACATTATATATATAATTTATGCATATTATATATATAATATACATATTATATATTTAAATAATAATAAATTAAAAAACTTTATTTAAATATTAATATAATATATATACATATAATATATATATTATATATATAATATGTAATTATTATATATATAATATATATATATTATATTATATATATAATCTATAATAATTAAATAAAATTTAAAATGAATATTAAAAAGGCACGAATTTAAGGCCACGGGCCCCTCCCAAAGGGAGAGGCCTGGCTGCCTGCATAGCCTCCCCCTTTTGGGGGTGCGCTGTGTAGGCAATGCTACTGCCTCTGGAGGCAGTGGCGCTGCCTCCATCGCGCCTCCCATGGGGGGCGACTGTGGGCGCAGGGCCCAACCTCCCCTCCATTATAATTTTTTTTTTATATATAAAATAAAGCTTCCTCATTTTATTTTTTTAAAAGAACAAAGAGAAAATACTCTATTTTCTATTTAAGGTTTTTTCTTTGTGGAAAAAAATCTAGGTAATTTTTTTTTTTTTGAAAAAAAAATTTCTAGCATAAATTTTATACAAATATATATAACATATATATATATATTTATATATATATATTTATATGTATATATATATACATGTATACATGTATATATATATATATATATATATATATATGTATATATATATATATACAAATTTCCATTGTTTAATAGCTAAAATTGGGAAAATTTTCTCTACAGAACAAAATACACATCAAAATAATTTTCAAGTATAAATTGTAATTTCTAATTTGTAATGGAAATTTCTTTTGTGCATCTTTCAATTTTCTATTGTTTGAATCTTCTTTGTTTTCTTTTCCATGATTTTAACAGAGGTTTTTTCAAGTTTTGAAACAAGATTTGACATGGGTTTTCCTTGCAAATCAAACAAAATTTAAATCTTTTTAACAACATAATAAAAATTTGTAAAACATTTCAAAATGAAAACTACATTCATAGTAAAAAACCCTCGTTTTCTCAAAAGCTTGAAGGGTTGCCAATGGTGCTCTAAATTCTTATTCTGTTTCCAACTCCAAGAAGTCCAACTTGCTTCTCCAAATCCAAAATCAATCCAGCATGAACAAAACCCTCTTTCCCTTTTTTCTTCACAACAATTTCTCTCCACAGATTGAAAATTAAAATTTAAAAATAAAAAATGCAATGGCTCTCATAATCCTTCCCCAAATTTAGTCAACTTCCCTAAAATATCCCATCTACCATAGTTATTACAAATTTGGAGATAGTTTGATTTTTTTAAAAATTTAAAACTAAAAACAATTTTCTTTCCACATGACTTTATTTCTTTATTCCATTTTTTTTAATTTCTATTTCAAATGAATTTAAATGTTTTTAAACATTTTCATTTCCAAAAAGAATTTAACTTACATTTAAAAATTTCTTTTCACAAAAAGAATTTAAAACTTTAAAAAAAAAATCTTTTCAAAAAGAATCTAACACTTTTAATTCCAAGATGGATGACTTAATTCAATTACCCACAATTAATTTAATTAATCAATAAAATAAATATAATCCAAGATTATATTATTTTATTAATTAAATTAAATTAATTAATAAAATAAATAACATTTCTAACATTACAACTAGATATATTTAATCATCAATTTAACTACACAAGCCATTTATTTATCTTTATAATTTGAAATTAAATAAAAACCAAGGTGAAATGGACAACATTAAAACAACTAAAACCGATTACAACCCGACAACACACTATGACTAGGGTCATGACTTGGCACAGAAAACCTTGCTACTATCTCCCAATCAATTATCATTGGTCAATGGACACGCTCAAACCTGTGAAATCAGGTGGAGTCAATGTCTTGTACCTGTCAACCAACAAACAAAGAGTATGTTAGAACTGTAAAATTCTAAAAAATTTACAAGTTGTTCATACCCATGCATTTCCAAATGAGTCTTTACCATAAGCACAAAAGCCTCTCTTCATAACATTTTTCCCATACTCTGTCATGCGGTCCCATAGAATTCATCTAGTCCTAAATATTTCACATTATAATTCCTATCAAAATGAGGTGATCAGGGTCTCCCTGATTCATAATGCATTTTCTACTGATATATGTTTGTTGTAGTCTATCGGAAAGACTTCAAGGATGTCACACCAATCATAATTCGTCTACAAGAACCTATCGGTAGGACACAACTTATTGTCTCGGTGACAAAAGGTATATCGGCTAGATAAAGGTCTTCGGAGTGAGGTCTTACCGAATGCTTCATGTCTTCCTGAACAGTGATAGAAAGAACATATCAGTGCAAAATATTTCATCAGAATAAGTCATAGCAACCCATATGTCACACCAATAAAGATATACATATCGGTAAGAGTCAAAGCATCGGAGTGAAGTCTTACCAGATTCGCCAGGTCTTGCTGATAAAGCATAAGGGGATTATATCAAATGACTATTTGAATAAGGTCTTGTAGTCTTGCCGACCTGTGTGTCACGCTAAAGTATTATTTCATTGGTGAGAAAATGATTGTGTCTTAGCTACCAGAAAGTATCACGGGGTGTATATTGGTAAGACGTAATGTCATCTATTAAACATCTCCTCAACTCAAAATTGTCACAGCGACACACAAGATGAAAGGATGACTGTTGGTGAGACATTGGATTTCATATGATTGTGGGATGTCTCAACAAGTGTTTGGAAAATGTTAGTAAAATCCTAAATACAATTGATCACTGACATTTGAATGTGAAGCGATGTGTCTTTTCAAATACTGATGTATAAATGTTCATTTTCGATTGTAAAAAAAGGACAGTAAATAGAATAGAAGATAGGATAGAAAAAGTACAGTAGAATACAAATTTTCACAGAATAGAGACTATGATGCATGATTACAAAATGGAGATATTAATGAGAATCAGTTGATGTGGCACCGTATTTTCTTGTCAAGCCGCGTTCGATCGATATAATTATCGGCTTGGTTTATCAAGTTGACTCCATTTGTACCCTCCTTCCCAAGCTTGATAGTCAAAAATGCATAAATTTTTGAAATGGTGGAGGGGAAGGTGAAAGAGGGGGGTTCATTAGAACCCCCCTTCTAATGAAGTGGTTTTGAATGAAGCCCCTTCATTAGAAGGGGGGTTAATTCGAACCCCCCTATATGGTGCAAGCAGGCGTTCATTAGAAGGGGGGGAGGGTTCATTAGAAGGGGGGGGTGTGTTCATTCGAAGGGGGGGTTCATTAGAAGGGGGGTGGTTCATTCGAATCCTCTTCATTAGAAGGGATAAACCATTTTAAATTTTTTGATGGGCATTTCTAATTTTTCTTCATTCAAAAAATTGTAACCCACTATTGTGGGTTTACCCTACACATACCCATGTCATGCTTCAGTCTTTTTCTAATAGTTATTTTACAATTTTCCTGGCTATCTATAATATTTAATGGGAAAACATGGAGCTTCAATGTAGAATATATGCATGTATATATGTGTACAAATAATTAAGTAGATATATGCATTGAAGTTTCCCTTTATGAACACATTTACAAACACACACATATAAGCATATATATGTATCCATATGTACATATGTCTATATGTGTCTATATACATAGGAATATATCTAAATATTTATGTATAGTATATTTTTGTATCACCATTTAACTCTTGAGCTTGGAATTTATGAAGACAAGAAACATCCAAATTGTTTTTCCCCTCAATTAACCAATTGGGAAGGCTACAAATTCAAACCTTTTTGGTTGCTTATAACATATTGTTTACTTCAAAGTTTGGCATTAGTATAGGTAGAAAAATGGTTGAATTTGAAGCCTTCTCAACTATTCAATTGAGGGAAAATTCAATCTAGATGCTTACTTTCATTTTGGGGACCCTACATCTTTTTATGTAAAAAAAATCTTGCCAATTTATTTGAAATTATAGGAAGAAAACAAAATTTGAAACACATTGATACAAGATTCAATGTATATCCCTTATAGGAAAATATCGAAGACAAATAAAGAATTGTATAACAAGTATCAAACACATCCTTTATTGGTTTCTCAATTGAAAATTCAAGCAACATTATTTCCCTCTAAATATTATAGTCAAAATAGGCAAATTGTAAAACAACTATTAAAAGAAAAGCTAAAAATCATAGGAAAATCACAAATGAGTTGGAACCCACACTAAACATTCTCATAGAAGGTAAGTAGGTTGTGTAAGACTTTTTTTTTCAATTCAAATTTGAAGCTACATTGTTTGGTATGAAACCCATATTCAATAGACCTCATAAAGCAAATCAACACCAATAATCTACACAACCTCCCCATAATGGCACATGCTTAAGCAAAAATTCAAGCTACATTAGCTGGAAATGGTTTTTTGCAATCAAATAGAGAATTTGCAAAAGATCTATTGCATAACAAATCCTCTTGCAATCCAAGCCAACAGGGAGCTGGGTTGAAAGTTCAAATAGATGAATTGAATATATAAAAGAGATATTAGAAACAATAACACTTAATAGCTGCCAAACTAATTTGACATACATCATGTTCATAATCTGCAAATGGTCCTATGTTAATGTTTCCACCAACATAGATGCAAACGGATAACCAAAACAATAAATGCATGGCAATAAAAAATACTAACCATATAGAGACATATAGCAAGAAGACATTAACAATAAATTAATTATATATGAAAAACACCCATGTATAAAAGAGTATCCCAGTAGCAACTTTAAACAAAATATCCTATGAGCTAATAAATGTTTATACATCTGTTTATATATTTATATATGGATATACACATGTATGTATGTTTTAATACCAATTCAGTTACAATTTTCCTATTTCTCTATATAACTAAATGCCAAATAGTGTAGCTCCTTTTATACAATTACAACTTTTTGTTAGTAGACTACAAAGGAGATGCCCACTATATTCAAATGAAAAGCATGTGAGCTCAATGATAAAACTGTTCAACTACAGAATTAGTAAGATGTTTTGCATTGGTAGTTTACATAAATAATTAATTTATTGTTTATCTCTTTCGTTCTCTCCCATATTGATTAAATTGCATTTTTGAAAGAGAAATTTCCAATAGATAAAAGAGCTAAACACAAACTCTATGCTATGCACTAAATGTGTTATTATTGGCTTCAATTAGATTGCTACACAACATATTGGTAGAGGACAAGCAGTATATGGAACAATTGTTATAGCTATTAGGTTGAGACTCATGAATCAGATGTATGTCATTCTCTAGTGTTTTCCTTATAGTTTTCTTACAG